>JAKLLW010000778.1:0-24120 GCA_022814695.1 Neocatenulostroma microsporum | reverse complement strand
GACTACCTAATTCAATTCGAGACGAAAGACCGCCCATCCGTATACTATGGCTACGGTGTCCTCCGCTACTCGAACGCCACGGCTTCTATCACTACAGGACCAGCAACTCCGCCATTAGCGCTCTCTAATGCCACATACTTTTGGCTTGAGTACGCCATCGAGCCACTCAAGCCCAACAACTTCCCAAGCGCAGACGAAGTGACTCGCCGTGTCACTATCTATGATCGCCAGATCTTTACGACGAACACTACGAATACAGATATTTGGCAATTGAACGGTCTCCAGTGGAACGTTACGACCCCACCATACCAAGGCGACCGTCCGTACCTTATTGACATCTATGAGAACGGCCCGTCTGCTGTACCGAGCCTCGAATCTGCTCTCAACAACTCTGGCTGGGATCCAGTAACCTATACATGGCCGGCGAAGGTTGGAGAAGTGCTCGAGATCATATGGGTAAACACTGGTAGCTTAGTCAAAGACAACGGCGGCGTGGACTACCATCCCTTCCATGCTCACGGCGGGCACTATTACGACATCGGCGGCGGTAACGGCACTTATGATGCTGAAGCCAATGAAGTGAAGCTGAGAAGTTACAATCCTGTATTACGCGATACAACCAACCTTTACAGGTACACTTCCGTGACGGTCGCCGGTACCAATGCTGGCTGGCGAGGCTGGCGTTTGCGTGTAACAGACCCAGGAGGTGAGTCCCAGACTACTGCCCTGTACATGAGAGCTGGAGAGATAAGGCTGACAATATGGCAGTCTGGATGGTCCACTGCCACATCTTGCAGCACATGGCTATGGGCATGCAAAGTGTGTGGCTGATGGGAGACTACGAGCAGATCGTAACAATTCCACACTATGATGCTGCTGGTTATCTGCAATATGGCGGCTCTGCGTACGGGAACGAGACGTTTGCTCCGAGCTACGTACATCAGTTTAGTACTTGATACTCGCTGATGCTGGAGCTCACCGTCGTTCTCGACAATGCCAATCGGCCCTGGAGCTCTTGTATCGGCCGCTGGATATCTTACGACTACGAGTGTGTTAGGAGATAGTTCAAGAAATCTCAACAAGCATTCCGGATATCTTTGCGAGTATCAAGCAGCTACACAGGTCGCTATGGGTTGCGATTGGGTTCCCAAGCGGTAACGTTCACTGTCACCGACTCTCGAAGTGGGTAGGAAAGAACATGAAGTGAAGATGTAGCGCTCATGATACAGTAGGTGCACAATAATTGTGCAAGCCGTCTCGAGACGAGGCACGCGTCATGTTCGCTTCACCAGTTCTCACTTCCTCGTCTTTCCCACATGCCCCTCTGAACACTCGGAGACTCTGTTGACTTTACTACTCATGCAGCGAGGTGCTGTGAATGTGTCAGGACGTCATTGAATAGGTGCCGGTGGCCGCTTATCTTCAGTGTGAACCTTCCATGGCTCTCCTTCAACTTCTTTCTTGATGTCACGTTTGCTTGCCGATGTCGTGTGTGCAAGTGCGGACCAGCAACAACGCCACGCGAAGCTCGAGGTAGGTGCAAGTCAGTGAATGAGCGCGACGTGGGGATTACAAGTACGTAACGCAAGTGGCCAGGCTCACACTTCAACAAGCAACCTCACTGCCCACTCCGCTGAACCTCACGAATTCTGATTTGACCAGATCTATATCGACTTGTTGCACAGTACGACCATTGAGAAATCTTTGTTGACTTGACGACTCAAGAAAGACATTACCAGGTCTTTCTGTTAGAAAGACACAGCTGCCCTCGGTATGACGATGGCTCAAGTCACGCGAACACGCTTGGTAGCTCTCGGAAACGGCGTATGGCTTGACGAGATACGGAAGGACGGTCACTCGCCCATCAAGGATGTTCCTGGAGGCTCTGTCACGTTTGCGACACTAGGTGCTCGACTGTTCACACCCACCGACCCTACTACCATCAGTATGGTTTTCAACGCTGGCGGCGACTTTCCCAGCAGCGTAATCGAGCTCTTCCGAAGCTGGTCCATTGATCTGACCGTTCACCACCTGAGCGACCAGCCATCGTCAAGAGGATTGGTCTTTTACGAGAAAGCGAACGACAATAGTAAGTGCGTAAGGACGGTTCATGAGTCGTGAGGCTGACTTGTTGCAGGAAAGGGCTTCCAACGCCTCACCGAACCCATGCCTGTCGTCGTCAAAGACCTCCAAGGTACTGGCCTGCTTTCGACACAAGCGTTTCACTTCTTCGGCACCGCAGAGTACATTGAGGAACAGATAGCCGATCTCACGAGGTTGCGCAAACCTCAGAGCGACTCCTCGTGCTCTGCACCGCCGTTTCTCGTGTGGGAGCCTCACGCGAAGTCTTGTCGGCCAGACACGTTGCTAGAGCATCAACGAACTGCTCGGTTAGTTGATGTCTTCTCTCCAAACCACGAAGAGCTTGCGAGCTTCTTTGGTGCGATCCCAGAGACCTTCGACAAAGACGAAGTCGAGAGACAAGCCCGCACCTTCCTGGACGCTGGTATTGGGACTACGGATGGCGGCTGCATGTTAGTGCGTGCAGCAGGACACGGCTGCTTGGTGATTTCCCGAGACCATGAGCCGTTTTGGCTACCATCATACTACTCTGCCGATTCACATATGGTCGTCGACGCCACTGGAGCAGGCAATGCCTTCCTCGGTGCCTTCGCCATCGGGTGGCAGGAGACGCACAGCTATGTCGAAGCAGCGATATATGGGCAGGTGGCTGCGAGCTTCGTCATCGAGCAGGTTGGCCTCCCCATACAATTTGGATATGGGGACAGGGAGACTTGGAATAGCTCTAGGGTCAGGGAGCGGCTTGCACAATATAGAGAGCGAGTGTCAATGTAACCTATCGTAGACAGGTGTTCACCGATATAGAGGGTTGGGAACCATTCACTGCACTTGAGTGGCGAGCTCCGCCTTCGCTGTCACAGTGCCTGTAACTACCCGTGACACATTCACGTTCCTTCTGCTCCGAGCCTAGCGTCCGGCGCTTCCCGCGTCACAACTTTCTCGCCATTTATATAAACTCCGCCACCCCACTTCAGCACTCGAACGACCTGCACATTCAGCACAACGGCACACTCAGCACACCATGGAACAACAAAGAGTGGCCAAGTTGGCCAAGTCGGCCACGAAGCCGCCCCCGAAGCCGAAGCGAGACCTAATGAACATGCTCCCAGCAGAGCTCCGCCTGCGCATGTACAAGCTCGCCTTGCACTCGGAATACTGCCTGACCCCAGTCCGCGGACGGTACAAGTTAGCATCCGCTCACCCCCTCCACCCTTACCGGCTACAGCCTAACAAACCCGCAGCAGCCACAGCATCCTCCTCCTCACGGTCAGCAAGGCCGTCTACGAAGAAGCCCTCGACGCCTTCTACGAGACCAACACCTTCCGCATCCACTACAGAGGCCCATCCTACTACACCCGTAACAAGCGCTCGGAGACCGTCTCTTTCGGTGCTCTGAAGAACTACGGACAAGCCAAGTTCCTCCGCAGCCTGGAGCTCGTGGGTACGGGATGGGTGAATGATGACGACCATTTGGCGAGGACGTTGAGTAGGTGTGTCAAATTGGAGAAGTTGGTTAGTGTCACGGTGAAGTGCGATCCTATTGTACGTCAACATCTGCCGGAGATCGTGGAAGGGCTGAGGTTTGGGGCGAGGTTGAAGTTTGAGAGTGCGTTGGTGATGAGGCTCGAGGGAGGGGAGGATGGCAAGGAAGGCGTGGAGAAGGTGCGCTTCGAGATCAGTGGCGGTCGGCCGAGTTTGTGGTGAGCAGGTCCTGTTGTGAAAGAAGACCTGTAGCCGATCGCTAGGATGGATACTTCATGATTGCGACCGTCCTGATCGCTGCTATAATGTCAGCTATACTACTATCTGGAAGACTTGCAGCTTTCGGACGTCCTACACTGTGCTCCAGCCATCTTCAAGCACTGCCTGCCAAGCCTGCGTCTGAGATAGCCGCATCTGTTTTACTGTTTACAAAGCTTTGAGTTATGAGAGTTAGACAATGGGTTCATCTCTTGTGCGATACATACGCTTATTACACTTCGCTATGCAGTTCGCGCTCTACATGCGTCCAAGCAACCCGCTGATTACGCCACCAGTATCAAACAGTACTCCACCTACGCCGTGCGCCGAACCATGCGAGAGACAGTCGCTTCAAAGTATTATGCGCATCCGCCAGGCTGACCTTGTGTCACGTTCGTCAGTACTGTATAGTCGCCCCATGCCGGGAAGTCCTCATTCGTAGCTGCGGGTTCGACCTGGGCCGTCAAGACCGTGATGGTAAGCTGCGACAAGTCCTCAACCGGTACTTCCGAGCCATCGAACTGAGTCAAGTTAGCCGAAATCGCACACTTGGTGTACAGAGTATGACCTACCATGCCAATTCGCCAGCGCAGACTGTTCTGCAGATAACCCGTTACTGTAACGACGTCCATACATGACAGCAGACCAGACTGCACCATAGTAAGGAGCATCGAGGTCAGTGGCATAACGCCCGTCACCAGGATCGTATCATCCATCTGTCTGCGCACCTTCTGCGGATCGCTCGCGGCATCGGCTCCTGACAGTGCTGCAAAGACTGCATGAGTGCCGACCAGGGCTGGTGAAGTAGACCATTGCGAAGGATCATCGTCGAAGTCGCCCATGAAGATGTAGATAGCGTATGAGCCATTCAGTGCGAACTTCTGCGATTCGATGTTGGCGAGGTACTCTCGGTACTTGCCGTCGACCACTTCTTCTGCAGCGTCTACGTGAGGGTCCGCTGCACCGGGAACTTCGCGCTCCGTCGGGCTGTGAAGCGTCGTTGCCCGCTTTGAGAGCCCGCCACTGCCTGCACTGTTGTTGTACAATTCATTGACTGCAGCTTTCACAGCAGCAATGCTACCGTTGCCGAGATCGGAGTAGGTGTATCCGAAAGTGGCCACCGATCGAATGGAGGATGGAGTCCAAAAGTCGCCGTTGGCATCCGAGTGGAAAGGCTCGAGCGCTGAGTTCTCGTCCTCTGTCTCGCCAACTTCGATGGTGTATGTTCCCTCGATGGCCTTCATCGGCTCGACATAACTGTCAGGATTGAGCGCTTGCCAAATAGCAAAGCTCCTGTCGATCATTGCGTGATGGAGCCAGAAGATCGGATCGAAGGCAGAATAGTCGAGGTATGTCATGTGCCCGCTACTACCCGTGATGCTGTGGATAGCGTCATGAATAGATTCCAGACTATCGACATTGCTGACGCCCTGGCCCATCCAGGCCTCGTTACCAAACTCAGTGAAGTTGTTGTAGTTCGTAAAGAGATTGTAGAGTCTGTCCATGAAGGAGATCCGGTTATTGTCTAGGATAGGACCGACCAAGTTGTTCTGGCTGTAGGCATCCGATGTCCAGCCAGTAGGGTAACGCATGGTAGTGTTCCAAGAGGTGAACTATTACCCGTCAGTAAAGCATGACTGTGATGCAGGCTGTTCTGACCACTCACAGGGCTGAAATAGAAGTCGTCCTGTCTGACTGGGTGGAACTGGTACGCAAAGAGCGGATTCGGTATGTCTGTAGTACCATTCGGTGTCGTCACGCTGATAGTGGGCTCTTGGACGCTGTCAGGGTAGACACTATCACTGCCTTGCGAAGCAGCCCAGTCCCACTAAGGGAGACGCCAGGCTAGCGCAGCAGCGGCATATCTCTGACGTTCGGCACCTGCAGGGAACTCATTGACGGCGTCGACCATATGCTGATAGAGCGTTTGCTAGGCACAAGTTAGTAGTGTCTTGGGCAGCCTGATGGTCATTCCATACCTCAAAGAGAGCAAGGTAAGGCCGATGCCATGTCAGGAATAGGTTCGAGACATGCGTGCAGTACCCGGGGGCAGTGATGTTGTCCCCAGGTCCAACATCGTCCCACGGAATGTACGGCCGCCCATGAATGCCTACAATCGAAGATGAGTCAGCGTTCAAGATGAAGGGTCGACGCTATGACTGACCTGCAATCTGATAGTACGATAGCTTGTCGGACTGGTCGACTGCCTGAAAGCGAGCGAGGCCAAGCAGGAAGATGTTCCACTGGTCTGCGTTCTGCTCGAGCTGGCGGATCTCTAGCCGTGGCTGCACACCGAAGGCTTGTATGCCCGAGACTACCTCAAAGCCGTCCGTGTCTTGGCGGCGCTGCAATGTTGGTTGCGAAGGTGGAGCGAGTCCCTCCACTTGGTGCCGTAACAATGGTGATGATGCGGCGAGGAGTGCGAAGCGCAGCAGGAAAGCGGCAACCAGAACCCGTTGTAAGAAAGACGTTGAACCCATGGTGGCCGCTCAAGCGAGTGTCTGTCAGAGATTGCTCGTTTATGCTCCGGGCACTTGGCAGGTCGACTTCGGTTCGGCAATGTGAAGAGGCCGGTCTTAATCGCCAAGTATGTCGGGTGTCAGAGGTGGCTCGCGAAAGAATGCGCTGATGTCAGTGCCGCGTATCGGATCAACGAATGTCGTTTGGAGAGGCAGTCGTGCCACGTGCGAACGGGTGAGTCCGGCACTCTGTACGTGCAGTCAATGCCGCTACCAGAAGAATACACGCAAGGAGAAATCTGCAGTTAAGAGGAGAAAGCAGTAGGCGGTCAGTTGCTAAGTATCAGCAATGGAGGTCACCTTGCCTGGGCGCTGCGTTTCGTTGTTGCAGAAAAGGTATGCGGTGGAGGCTGGCAGGGAATGGATCAATGTCTTGCGATGGGGCGAGCAAGATATGATGCTGCCACCCATCTACAGTCACTTAGACTCAGAGTCTGTTTGCACACTCACATGGACAACTATTTCGAGCTCCACAACCCGGCGTTCACTGATGCGGTTGCCCGCCAGAGGAGGGATTACGATGTCGCGCATTTGCAACCTGGCCCAAAAGAAGTGGAACAACGTCACTGAACGTAGACGCCATAGCTACAGCATGCGCAGCTGCTGGGATGCTCCTGTTCACGGCGTGCTTGTCGCATGAGGCTTGCAGGAAGGTTGTTACAACAGTCGTCGTGCAACGAAGAAACACAATTGAGGTTGGATCTTGACAGAGGGGCTCGTGCAGGGCTGGCCAATCAATTCACGACATTCGACCCAATCTGCCGGGAACACGAGATCGGCAGGAGCAACCACAACGTTCCAAGCAAACCTGGCTCCTTCCAAGCTTCCTTTCCACCAACCCAGGCAGTCACGACCCACCCTCACGTCCTCACCTGCGTGCTACTTGCGGTGGCAGCAGAGCAGTTCATGCTGTTGACCGCACTGCTATACTGCCGCCACGGATGGTAGCCGCGCATGCGCTCGCGCGTTTCGGCAGGCGTATACCGAAGCAGTGCCTCGCATGGAACCTCGGAGAGATGCAGCTGCGGTGTCACGACGATATCCGTCAACGGCTTGGTACGGGACTGCGCACTATCAGGTCCTCATAGATTAGCCTCAAGGCTACGGCAAACGTCGCGTATAGCGAGACCTACGAAGGCCGCTCGAGAGTCAACCACGAGGCAAGCCTCACCGCTACCTCAGGCGCGGACTCCTGGTTACACCGCGGAAGCGATGTTGCCACTGTGGAAGCAAGGAGGCCGCTCTGTTACTCTGCGCCTCGTGTGATGTCCACAACGAGCAATAGGGCAACGTTGAGGTAACTCCGGGCCATTGACACAGCGCGACTAATCTCCACTTACGTGGCATTGTTGAGTCGTCGACAGCAATTCCCACGCAGACAGGCGACGGTAGAGACATGGTGTGGTGTGCTCGCGACAACGTGCCCACCACACCATCAGCGCTCGCTCGCTGCGATGGAGGTCGGCCTCACCTATACTTGGGCGACTGTCAAGATCTCGAGCTCGTGGTGGCTTATTGGCGAACCCCTTTGGGAGAACAGACCCAGACCTTCAACACGGCCATCTCTGGCGACGACGTTAGTCCGAGCAGCATCAAGCACCCACGTAGCTCCTCAGACAATCTCGGTGACCGCGATCCATATGTCGGACGACCCTCGCTTTTGCTCTAGCGAACAACGAAGGACGAGCAGCTCCAACGGGACTCGTGGAAAATTGGCCAGCTTTCCGGATCAGCTGCCACCTTCTGATCACGTTTATGTATGCATCTCCCAGTTGCTTTGTAATGCTCGATACACAATTCATTTGTCAAACACCGCTACCGGCCACAGGATCTCAAGTGCAGTGCCGGAGCATGAAAGATGTGCTTCGCAGGGGCATTGCATGTCTATACCCAAACCAGGACTGTCCCTAGCTCTCGCGATGCACCTCTAGCGATTCGCAAGGATCTACACTACCGCCGTGTCCGACTCAGCGCTTTCAACCAGCCGGTACGATCTGGCATTTGTGGTGGATTATCAAGCATGCTCAACCCGCGTTTATCTTATATACGAGTTCGGTCCCCATACCTCCTTGTCTATTTCCTAATTCCTATTGCCTCAAGGTCCTTGACCTTCTCCTCCAGGCCGAAACAATCTCGTGCTGCTGTACCGAGTCCCAGACGATTGTGAGAAGCTAGCTCTTTGGGGGTGACATAACCTTATTCGATTACTATCTGCACAGGACTGCAGTATCGTATACCTCCGTCGTTTACTAGAAGTCTGTGTTCGTCGCCGAGACTTAGTACATAATCCTCCGTCGTCACCAAGCCCTGTGTCTACCCCGGAACCCCGGAATATACTCGGTCGGAGGTTTTGTGGGGTCAAGCCACCAAACTCACCTTTGCCCAGATCGGATGCAGAAGGCGATCCCGTTGATCCGACCACCTGCAGCCCGGCAACCGAGCTTCTCGTCTGTGACGATGCTGTAGTAGACGATGTAGGTACTCAGGTCTGTTGCTTCCTGTCCTTGTAGGTACGCTTTTCATAATCGCCCAGTGCACAAAAATGGCTCACCCTCAGGACATCGCCTACGAGGCCTCCATCAGCGACCCTTCCAAGTTCTGGGCGCATCAAGCGAAGCAGTTGACATGGCATACGACACCTTCAACAGCGTTCCGGACTCATACAAGGAAGCTGAAGTCTGGAGCTTCGCATACCGCTTGGACTTGGTTTCCCGACGGCGAGATCAGCACCTCATACAACTGTATCGACCGACACGTTGAGGCCGGGCATGGCGACAAGACTGCCATCATTTGGGATAGCCCAGTGTCGAACAGTAAGCAGAAGATCAGCTATGCAGAGCTCCAAGAGGAAGTTGCAGCATTGGCTGGTGTATTGCGAGAGGAGGGCGTGAAGAAAGGCGACACGGTCCTTGTATACATGCCCATGATACCTGCGGCACTCATCGGTGTGCTGGCAACGGTACGTCTTGGTGCCATACATGCTGTTGTGTTTGGTGGCTTCTCGGCAGCGAGCTTGGCTCAGCGGATAGACGCCTGCCAGCCGAAAGCCATCCTGACGGCTAGCTGCGGCATCGAGGGCGCAAAAGGTCCACTTGGATACCAGCCTATGGTCAGGGGCGCTGTTGAGCAGTCGGCACACAAGCCTGGCAAGGTTCTCATATGGCAGCGAGAGCAACAGCGGTGGGATGTACAAGAAGCGAAGGGCGAGCGAGATTGGCAGGGTCTGGTGAGATCTGCGCGCAACCGTGGGCTGAAGGCGGAGAATGTCCCGATCAAAAGCAGTGACGGACTGTACATCATCTATACGAGCGGTAAGCTACGCCGTGGACATTATCTTCTCGGTCACCATACTGACTAACTGCAAGGTACCACTGGCTTACCGAAGGGTGTGCTGCGCGAGGCAGGCGGTCATGCGGTCGGGCTGAACCTCAGCGTACGCTACATCTTCGGCATTCGAGGACCAGGAGACGTGCTGTTCACGGCTAGCGACATCGGCTGGGTAGTAGGCCATAGCTACATCATCTACGCACCTCTACTGGCCGGCGCGACAACTGTACTCTTCGAGGGCAAGCCTGTCGGGACGCCTGACGCTGATACGTTTTGGCGCATCTGTGAGGAGAACAAGGTCAACTCGATATTCACAGCACCCACGGCCTTACGCGCTATACGAAAGGAGGACCCTGAGAACAAGTTCTTCGAGAAGAGAGGACGGAATGGTGGACTCAAGCATTTACGGGGTCTGTACCTGGCCGGAGAACGTTCGGAGCCTAGTATCGTGGAACTGTATCAAAAGCTACTGAGTCAACACTGTGCCAAACAGGCAACCGTCATCGACAACTGGTGGTCGTCTGAATCTGGGTCGCCAATGACTGGCCTGGCACTGCTTCCGAGAGTCGCACACAACTTCGACGATCATACGTGGCACGAGCCTCTTCCAATCAAGGCAGGTTCAGCAGGCAAACCAATGCCGGGCTTCGACGTCCGTATCGTGGACGATGAGGGCAAAGAAGTAGCAAAAGGCAATATGGGCAACATCGTACTCGCTCTCCCCTTCGCTCCGACAGGTTTCACTACGTTATGGAACGACGAGGAGCGCTTTTACAAAAGCTACCTCAAACGCTTCGATGGCAAGTGGCTTGATACGGGCGACGCTGGGATGATTGATGATGATGGCTACGTTCACGTCATGAGTCGAGCCGACGATATCATCAACGTTGCCGCGCACCGACTGAGCACAGGCGCTATCGAGCAAGCCATCACCACGCATCCAGCTATTACTGAGGCAGCGGTGGTGGGTATACCTGACGAGATGAAAGGTCATGTACCGTTCGCCTTCATTGCCATCGGCGAGGTTCCTGCGGACTTGTTGAAGGATCTCAACGGCCGTTTGAGGCATAGTATTGGGCCTATCGCAAGTTTAGGAGGCTTCATCGCCTCGCCTGGTATCATACCAAAGACCAGATCGGGCAAGACGTTACGAAGGACGCTCAAAGAAGCGTTGGAGAACGGTGCGCATGGCAACTACGACAAAGACCCGTCTTATCCTTCTACCATCGAGGATGCTGCGGTTGTCGAGAAGGCAAAAGCGGCGGTCAAAGAGTACTTCACCACAGGCGCTGGCGCAAAGATCAAGGCGAAATTGTAAAGTGACGCAGTGCCCTTGGCATGTACGATAGGACCATGTATGCAAAGGACTATGTACTATCATGCTCGCTGCCAAAGGCGATTCAAAAGGAGTCGTAGCGCTCGAACGCTCATTACCAACCAACCCCAACTCCCCAGCCATCACACCCGACACCCAGTAGCGATTCGTAACCGGAATCTCATCCAACGCCAAGCCTTCTGCCGTCCAATTTCAAGATAGCGTCTACTCCTCGCCACCCTTGAAGTACTCCCCACCGACAGAGCTCAAGGCCGCAGTCGGCATGTCCGTCCCAAGCCCACTATCGCTTGGTGGAGCGAACTGGTGCTTCTCCTCCGCCGCATGCGGAGCATCTTCCGGTGCTGCCTCGAGCTGCAGTGGCTCGTCACCCTCCGCGCCAGATTCCGCATCTTCATCTTCATGTGGCTCCTCAGAATGCGTACCGAGGACACCATTCGCAGAGCTAGCCAGACTGTCTCGCCCATCAATCTCGGAGCCGGTCATGTAGCTACCAGTTCCGTACGAGAGATCGCTAGTACCATAGCTAGTGCGCCTACCATCGTCCGTACCTGGCGTGACGCCGTCGGCGTAGCTGCCATCACCGTACGTCAGACCACTGTCAGTCCCAGTAGCGTAGCTGATCCGGCGCTCAGTCCCTGCCTCACTGCCGAATTCCTCGTGAGCAAAGTCGCGGCTCTCGGGCCGAGTAAGTTCATCTTCGCTCTCCTCGGACAGCGTCTCGTTCTCCTTATTCGCAGCGCCCATGCTTAGATTGCGCTTGCCAGCCCAAGAACCCTTGCGAGCAAACTGCGACTTGACAGAGTGGCTGCGCTTGACGCCGCCGTTGGAGGAGATCAAGCTAGGCGTAGTCGAGAATGCATGCGCACCAGTTGGCACATTGTGATTGATCTGATTGAGCGACATGATACGGCGTTCAGCGGTATTTGGTGGTGCGCCGTTGCGCTGGATGGGTGGCCGAGTCCTCATCGCAAGCGCATGGTTTGCCTTCAAGGCCGGCACGGTCGAGGTCACTGTCTGCGCAGACATAGCAGAAGCGTTGCTCGGGACACGCAGGTCGCGGCCTTGCGGCTTCTTCTTGGCTGGCGACTTTGCGGACTTGGCCATCAACAGCATGCGAGACTGGTTCATGACGCCTTCGAGCATGCGGCGCTCGATCATCTCCGCCTTGCGGTCCATCTCATGCAGCTCCTCTCTGCGGATCTCGAGGGCGGTGTGAAGCGAAGACACGTCGGCAGCCAGACGAGACTTTTGTGACGCAAGAGCCTCCTTCTCCGCCTTGAGAGCTTCGACGGCTTGGCGAACCGACTCTTTCTCCTCGTCCAGGACAGTGATGTCGGCCTCGAGCTCATCCTTCTGCACCTTGCGCCGCTCAAGTATCAAAGCAAGCTCTTCGGCCTCCTTCTCCTTGTTCTCATGATCCTGCGTGATCTGCATCGCTTGCGAAGCGACGAAGGCAGATACCTCAGCAGCAGTCGCCATAACCTTCTCGTGGATCTGGTCAAGGCGCTCAAGCTGGGTAGAAGGATCGGCGGCAGTCTCGGCGTGTCCCATGAGCTTATCGAGCTTCTCATGCAGAGCAGTATCGTCGTACTTCTCCACTTCCACCGGAGCTAGTGCCTCAGTGATAGTAGGAGGAGGCAAGAGAGCCGGCAGAGCGGTCTTGAGCTCCTCGGCCACAGACTCATGGCGCGTCTTCGTGTCCTCAAAGCCTGCCTTGAGCTGCTCCTGCAAGTCACGTACAGCCTGGTGGTGCTCAGCAGCCGTGGTCGAAGCCTGTTGCGAATGCTCGTAGTGCTGGCCGATCAAAGCTTTGACTTCCTCAAGCGTCATCAAGAACCGAGGGTTATGCTCAGTGAGGTCCGTCTGAACGCCAGCAATCGCAGCGTATGCCTTGGCAACCTCCTCGCGCGTGGTGTTATGCTCATGCTGCATTCCCTGCTGGGTCTCGTCGAGCTTGTTGTAGGTGTCCTCGACCTTGTTGAAGACCGTCTTAGACTCCTCGGTTAGCTTGTCCATCTGCTCCGGGAAGGTACCCGTGAAAGTTGTCAGAGCAGTGCCGAGCGTATCGATGGAGAGGCGCAGATCGTCGGCCATTGTCTTGGTGCCCTCCAGCAACTCAGCCTCTGCAGCGCTCTTCTCTGCCATGGCCTTGACATTGTCTTCGGCAGCATGCTGCGCATCGTCATACTTGCTCATCAAGCCATCGAAAACAGTGTCCAGCTTGACACCCAACTCCAGAATGACGGCATCCTTGTGCTCCGCCTGCTTCTCAAGCCCGGACTCGGCTGACGACTGATGGTCGACTTTCATAGCCTCAAGCGAGCCATGAGCACGCTCGAACTCGCGGTTCAAGGCCTCCATGACCTCCTTAACCTCGGCGATCACAGGCTCGTGGCTGCCAGCCTTCTCCTCCACACTCTTGAGCGTCTCGCCAAGAGTATTGATACCAGACTCGCTGTCATTGATCTTCCCAATCAATTCGTCCTTGATCTCAGAGAGGGCGTCCTTGATGCTCGTAATCTGGTTGACAGTGTCCTCGAACTCCTGCTTGCGATCATCGAATGCCTTAGCTGTCACAGCAATGTCTGTCTCGTAGCTCTCCTTGAGCTTGTCATGGCTCTCGCGGAAGTCGTTGATGAGTCCCTGCAACTGCTCAACATCGGACTTGGTAGGGAGCTCTTCTGGATCCGGCAGATTCATTTCGTTGACACGGCTCTTGATCTCCGTGCAAAGCACGCCCAGAATATCAAGGTCAGCCTTGGTCATAAGCTCTGGCTTCTCCTCGTCTTCTGCAGGTGGTGCAGGCATCCTCTCCTTGAGCTCTTCGAGTGCGGTCTTGACGTCTTGCGCCAAAACCTCCACGACAGCAACATCAGCTTTGGCGGCAGTGGAATTTTCGAGCTTTTCGGCCATGGCGTCAATGGCTTCGTTCGTGACCCGAACAACAGCCTCCACAGCATCAAGCTGCTCCTTTGTGACAGCCGTAGCCGGATCAGGCGGAACCATCTCATCGAGCTGAGCCTTGGTGTTGCGCAGAAGAGTCTCCAGAGCATCGGTATCCTCCTTCCGGGCTGCGCCTTCAGGAGCAACAGCCGCTTCAGGCTCTCGCGAGGCAAGCGTGATGATGTTCTCCTGCACATCCTTGATCATAGCCTCGAGGGCAGCGAGATCCTCCTTCATCGCCAGCGCAGCAAGGTCGTCCCTCATCGCCATGCCTTCTGGAACCGGGGCCGGCTCAGCCTGCGGTTGTGGCATGTCTTGGATGGTAGCATCCATAGCCTCAACTTTGATCTGCAACTGGGCGAGCAAGACCTCCATCTTCTCCAGATCGGCCTTCTTCATCAGCTCCGGACCAAGTGGTGCTGCGGCAGGCTCTTCGGAGATATCGCGCGCTTGAGCGCCATCGACATCCTCCGCTAGCACAATCTCACCACCCTTCGGCGTCTCCGGCCTCTCACCAGCAGACTTCAACACATCAAGGTCCGCGCGTAGGCTGACAAGACCTTCCTTCAGCGTGTCCAAGATCTCGTAGTTGACAGTCATATCCAGTGGCTTGTCGAGCGTCTTCACCACATCCGTCCTTAGAGTCTCGAGACCTTCGCCGATGGCATCGAGCATCTCGCTCTGCTGCGCTTGGTTACGGTCCGGGCTGTCCAGCTTGCGTTCAAGGTGGCTGCGCAAGTCATCCAAGCCTAGGCGAACCGTGTCTAAGACCTCTTCGTTCGATCCACCGTGCACGACACTCGTGGCAATGCTATTGCGGAGGTTCTCGAACTCGCCTCTCATCGCCTCCAGGAGCTCAGTCGGCACATTGCCATCCCCGCCCTCGGATACGCTGCGAGCGGCAGTGGTCTCCTTCAACTCGTCCAGGCTTGAGCGGATGTGCTCAAACGCTTCGGTGTGGTCTGCCGTGGCCCCAGCAGCTCCCGCGGCACCGCCAAGAACAACAGAACTGGCCATGGTCTCCTTGAACTTCTCCAGCTCCTCCCTGACGGCGCCAAGCGTCTCGGCCGAAGCATCGCTATGGTCGCCAGCAAGCTGAGTCCGCAGGTCGTCAATTGCTTGCCTCACGCCGTCCACCACAGCCTCCCTGTCCGCTTCAGCTATGATAGTCTGGATGTTCTCTTTGAGCGTGTTAAATTCCGCGTGCAATTCGTTCACGATCTCCTCGGTAGAGCTACCCGAAGACGGACCGCTGAGCTCGCTGCCACCCAGCCTCGAGTGCAGAGCACCCATGCTGTCCTGGATAGTCTCAATGAGCTCGCCCTTGTCGGCAGCATTGGCGTTCAGCAAGGAAGTCTTGAGCTGCTCGATTTCCTCCTTCATCGCATCGTGAATCTCGTCGGTTGGGAAGTCGATCTCCATCTCGCCGCGGTCCTTCTCGTCGATCTGCGCTTTGAGAGCATCCATGCCTTCCTTCACCGCCAGGATGACAGCCGCAGTTTGCGCCTCAGCTTGAGGTGAACCAACTTGCTCAGCAGACATGTCACGGTTACCCATGGCTTCATGCAGGTGCTCGAACTCAGCCTTGATGTAGTCAAGCATCTCCGCCTTGCCACCATCGTGAGCCGGACCAGCTGCGACGTAGCTTTGCACATCGCCGCGTAGCTGCTCCAGACCACCTTTAACGGTATCGAGGATCTCATCCTTACCGGTCACATCCTGAGCTTTGTCAACGTAAGTCTCGATCTCGGCGCGCAAAGACTCGAGGCCATCTTTGACAGCATCCAGGACTTGCTCTGTGTCCCGTCCATTGGCCGCAGAGTACTGCTGGAACTCTCCACGCATGTTGTCGATCAGCTCGTGCATCCTCTGCAGAACCTGCTCGCCGAGGCCTCCGAATGGAATGGCGGAACCGTCCAAAGATGCCTTCACCGCGTCGAAGAGGTCGTCGCGGCTGATTTCGATCTCGCGAGCGGCTGGGCCATGGTCAGCCAGGCCTTGCTTCACCGCCTCCACGACAGCAGCGCGTGTAGCTTCGTCATCAACTGACGCCGCAGCCGCAGCAACGGTGGGCTGGTGCTCTGCAAGCGCTATCCGGACAGACTCCAGGATTTCATCTTTCATCTGGCTCAGAGAGTCGACAGGAAGAGGCGCTTGGAAGTCCTTCAGCGCTTCTTGCATGACTTCGAAGATCTCGCCTTTGTCGATTACTGCGGTCGTAGGTGCTGGTGCTTCACGGTTGTTCTGGTACTCCTCCAACCCTTCTTTCAACACAGCCAGGATCTCATCGCGCTCTAGACCGAATTGCTGGAGTTCGATGTTAGGCTCGAAGTCCTTCAGGCCCTCCTTCACTGCATCAAGCACACCTTCACGGTCAAGGCCGCTGTTAGCATTCTCCGGTTCTGGATCCGGTTCGCGCTTGACAAGGTGATTGCCGTGCTCAGCAAGGGCATGCTTGACGACGGCGAACATCTCCTCGCCATTCGGACCCGATCTTGCAGTAGCGAGTTGACGGAACGTGTCATCGTCTTGCTCTGCGCGCTGCTGTAGAAGGCTTGACAAATGTTCTTTCAGTTCTGCTATGCCTTCCTCCACGATCCGCTGGACTTCCTCGGCGTGCTGCTGGCCCTGGCTCTCATCGATGGACTTGTCGAGTGTGTTGTTGAGCTGGGTCTCGCTGACCTGGTCCAGCTTGCGACCGAGCTCCCTGCCCATACCCAGCACTTCTCCACGCAAGTCGCGTACAAGGCCTTTGACTTCGTTCGTCGCGCCACCAGTATGAGACACGGACTCCTTGATCCGCTTCAGCAGGTTCATGATCTCCTCGCTGGGCGTGGGCTTCCCGTCCTCTGTCGCGCCCTCCCTGGTGATCTTCGAAAGATGTCCCGGCGAATCGAAGTTGAGCTCCAGCCTAGGAGGCCCATTCCCATCCTTGCCAGGCACTTGGACAAGCGCCTGCGATTGCTGCTTCTCCTTGATGAACTCACTCAGCTCTTCAACCTTCTTGGCAGCCTCGCCATTCTCCTTCTGGCTCTTCTCCAGCAGCTCAGATAGGGTCGACAACAACCGCTCTTGCCCTTCTTTGGTCACCATCTCCCGTATGATCTTCTCCAGCATCGCGACGCTCGCTGCGCCTTCGACGGAGTAGGGCGACGGCGAACCGACACGCGCATCATCCATGAAGCTATGCGCACTTGCTGCTCTTGGTACGCTCCAGGCTTTGGTGGCGGAAGGTGGAGAGTTGTAGGGCTTGCTGTCCAGAAAGTTGAAGCTACTCGCACTTCTGCCCATCGCAGGCGGCGGCGGTAGACCACCGAGCAAGCCTTGGGAGCTGCTGCCGATAGAGTTGGCAAGCTCACGGAGGGTCTTGCGGATGTCCTCGTCGCGCTGGTTGGCCGCTTCCTTCAGACCTATAAGGTCGGTCGCATTATCCTTACTCCGTCTGTTGAGACCCGCCATCTCTTTCTGGAGATTGGTCGCGATGCTTGTGATATGGAGGAGTTGGGAGGAGAAGTCATACTGCGTGCTGACACGTCCGGATGGCGTACTAGGGCCATTGTTGGTAATGTCGTGGATTTCTGGCACTTGCATGGTCTGGAGTGCCAGCATCGCAGGCGAAGGTGGTGTGTTCTCACTCAGGATCGATCTCGCTGGCTGTCTAGTTGAGGGTCGGAGCGTGGGCGTCTCCTTCATTGGGTCCCGCGGTGCAGGTGTTGGCGTCGTGACCCGCTCAGCAGACGAGATGTCTTCTTTACTGTCTTGTCTGCTGAAGTATGATGTGCCTCTGGAGACTGGCCGCTCAGGCGATCTCTCTGGCGACCGACTGCCATCCAAGTAGCTCCTGAGATCCTTGATACTGCCCGTCTGCAGCGACTGCATGCGCTTATGGTGCGCGCCCTTGATCAGCGATCTCTCCGGCGACCCTTGAGGCGTCTGGTTTGACGTGTAAGAAGACAACGGCGCATTTGAGCGTGCGCTCTCGACAATCTGCTTGGCAGCCGCGGCAATACCGGCGGATGTGTTCGCTTTGGTCGTCGGGCTGTTGGCACCTGGCGGAAAGGGTAGTGGCGGAGGCGCGCGCTCTGGGTCTGAGCTATCCCACCTACGTTTGATACTCGTCAGCAGCTGCATCTTGCCATCCCATCCTCAGCGTGACCAGATGGTGTTCGCTGTAGTGCGGTTCACGGGTAGAGGTAGCACAAGATGACTGTACTCACATCGGCACGCTCGACCTTCCATTTTCAAGACTGAAGGAATGCTGATGATGTCTCCCGCCGTGCTCGCTGTCGCGTGAAGCTTCCCGTTCGGTGGCCGGCATTGTGCTGGTTGTGTGTGTGCTGTTACGTATAAGTTGAACCGAGCTTGACTGGAATGTACACACAGAATGCAGCTTAGTCTGTCTCGCCCAGTGCGGACAATTGCATATTCGTCGCCGATGTATGCGCAGTGCTCGAAGGGTGTATTGACAGCGAATGCGCAAAGTAAGTCTGTGTACGTGGGCCAGCCAAAGAGTTGTGGTATCTTGGGGAGTACTCGAGGAAGAAGCGGTCGCAGCTGCTCGCCAGACGTAAACAAACGTTTCTCCCGATCGAGTTTGGCGCCAAATGCAACCAGCGCGCTAAGACTGCAGCGTCACGTGGAGTCCTCCGAGTGGTCACGGAAATCCTCCGCAGACTCAATGCCAAGACTCAAGTCCTGCCTGACGGGCCCTTCCGCACACATCGAGAAATCGTGAACTTCGCGACGTCAACGTCAACGTGCGATACGACCAGCGACAACACCACACAGAGGACCAGACAGCAACAATGAAGTGTACGTACGGTCGCTATATCATATTGAAGTAATTACTGACATTTCTGCAGTCCTCAAGGTCGGCCGAGTGGTACGCCATAGCCATTGAAACACCTCCCCTCCAACGCACCACCCTCTAACATTCATTTGTACAGGCCATCATCTCCCGCGGCCGTTACGCAGGCAAGAAAGTCGTCATCCTCCAACCCCAAGACAACGGCAGCAAAGCACACCCTTTCCCGCACGCACTCGTAGCCGGCATCGAGCGCTACCCATCCGCCGTCACCCGCCGCATGTCCAAGACGCGCGTGACCAAGCGCAGCAAGGTGAAGCCATTCATCAAGGTGGTCAACTACAACCACATCATGCCCACACGATACACGCTTGAGCTGGAGGGACTGAAGGGCGTGGTCACGAACGAGACGTTCTCCGAGGTCACGCAGCGAGAGGAGGCCAAGAAGACGGTCAAGAAGGCGTTTGAGGAGAGGTACGGGAGTGGGAAGAACAGGTGGTTCTTCACCCCCCTGAGGTTTTGAACAATTCGCGAAGATGCGGAGAGGAGTGTGGGTGGCATTGAGCACGGCACGGCTGGCTCACGGCGTTGAAGAGATGCCTTTGCGCTGAGCTTATGAAAATAGCGGCTGTATCAAGGCTGCTTCTGGCATGACACAAATCTTCCTGCTGTTATGTGATCCCAGCTTCTATGTGCAGCTCATGACACCAGAGTGCTATGGAGCCTCTTCAGTGGCTCTGCAACCCAGCGGGGATTCTCTCAGCAAGAGTTTCCTCAGAACAGCAATCGATGCTTGATAGCTCACGCTTCAGATCTACCAAACCCATCCCGATCCATGGAAGCGCTGCTGCATCCGTCCAGTTCTACTACGTTTCGCGGGATTGCGCAGCGAGGGCACAGCACCAAGGACATGCTCCGAGCAATACTCATGGACATTGTCGCACTATTCTTGGCATCAAACAACTCGTTGGCTAATGCTTTAGGTATCTCCAAATCCATTGTTTCGCTTGAGTGGCTGAAACTGCTACCCGATCTACTCAGTTCCACTCCATCCATTGGGATTACTCTCAGTGACAGTGTAGTTGGAGACGTGATGGACGGTGAGGCTATGGAATGGTGATGAAATCAAGCTGATGCTAACAAGGCATGCATTGCTCTCCTGCCGACGATAGTGACAATCGTACCACAATCTCTGCTGACACATTACACATTACAGCCCACCAACGTTCTCCCTCGGTCACTCAATCCCACTTCCACCCACCGGGATTGCTCTCGGCAACAATATTCTTCATGACCCCTAGGGCCTTTTCCGATTCCTCCCACGGCAAGTGACGAAGCTCACTAACCATTTCGAACGCCCGTGCAGCATAGCGCCACTCCACCAGATCTGATGAGTCGTCTGACGCTGCGCGGCTCACGCCACGGCACTTGCCAGCGTGAACTGCCTTACATGCTCTCACTAGATTGTTCCAGCTCCCTTGGCTAATGTCTCCGCACACCACGAGTGCAATCGCGTACCCGGCGGCGTGCTGGTAGAAGGTCGTACTTGCGGTGAAATCGAGATCCGTCACATCGACGTGGAAGCGGTTCTTCTCGTAGTAAAGCTTCGCGGCTTCGTCCATGATCTGGCGGCAGGTACGCAGGAGTGGCGGTTGACGGTAGTGGGATTTGTCGATTAGGATCTTGTTGTTCTTCTCCACCAGAGCGAGCTCGTAGATACGGTTGCGGAGTTCGGCAGGCAGTCCTAGCAGACTCAGACGGTGGCGGGATTGACTTGGCCGGAAGCAGCATCTGATGTCGTAGAGACATTCCTGGAGGAAGTCGCGGGAATCATTCCAAAGCATCTGAATGATCCCGATAGCCTGGCTGCCGTCAGTGTGGCCCATTAGATAGCTAACAATGTTGGGAAGACTCACGGTGCCAGTTGCAATGAGATGTGACATCACGGCGATGGACGCCGTCATGAGGATAGTCTTCCACTCGTCGCGTACGTTGATGACTTCTTCTGAGAGCATCTCCGTGAGAGTCATGTTGGCTGATGTGGTTGTGGTGGTCGGTGGTTCGTGCTGGAGAGGTTGTTGTTGATGAGCAGAAGTTGTTGTGCCTAGAAATGTCAAGGACGCATGCCAAGCTTCGTGTGAGAGGAGGGTACGGGTCACATAATGACTGATACCTACAGAGACGGGAACTACGAATGTGGCTCCACTCATTCCCGGTACTGGATCGGGCTGTTATATCAAGGATCTACAACATAGCTGCAAAGCACTTGTACAAATTGGAGATGAAGTCAACAAGTTTGAGTAGCTGATTTCCTGTTGGCCGCTCTTGTGGCTGTGAAGCAGCACCAGAGCAATATCACTGAGCCTTAGTGTGTACCATCATTCGCGACGGTCATCTATATCCCGCTGCTGCTTTTGAGTGACCTTGCCCTCTGTCAAGCCAACCTGCCATTACAACAACAGCAACACAGCTCTGTACGGTCCTCCCACGCTCCACCAAGCCCCTTCGCGCCCTACTGTAGCCTCACAGCAGCTCACGCTCAAGTCCACTCCCACCGCCCTTCACTTTGATCCGTCACCCCCTTCTTGTAGATCTCCAGGACCTTCAGCACGAGAGCCCACGGCAAATGCCTCAGCTCTCTCACAATGTCAAATGACCGTATGGCCGCTTTCTGGCGCCGTCCTCTGCACTCACAGATGTATGGCCCCGGGCAGCAGCGTAATTTGGCCTTCACCTGCTCATGGTAGAACTCCAGCCACCTCACAAGGTTAGTCCAGCTCGGCGATTCGTTGGTCATCGAGAAGGAGTGAGCCCTTTTGCGGAGAAGTTTCGGGAAGTGGCGAGCATGCTGCATGAAAGCCATCAGGCTTGAAGCGTCATAGTCGTCCACTTCGAAGACGAAGCTGTTGGCGCTGTACCATATTGGAGCGGCTTCGGATCGAACTTGGAGACCGACTTGGAGCAGAGGCGGCTGCTGGAAGCTTGTAGTGGTGATGTTGAGCTCCTCATCAGAGACTAGGAGGTATTCGTAGATTTCAATCCGAAGCTCTGCTGGTAAGCCTAGCAGGTACGAGTCGGAACTATCTTCTGTCGGCGTCGTGGGACGTGGTGACATCTTGTTTGTTGTTTCGCTGGTTGGGTTGGTGGATGTATGAAGCAGCGAGTTGGTGAAAAGGAACAACAAACAAGTTGGGATGTCTCAACATGAGGAAGTGTCGAGCCTGGATCAGCGTCCGAGCCGAATGCCGAGAAGGTCAGGAACACTCCTGCCAAGCGGAACCTCGCATTCTAGCTAAGTTGCTCAATACTTGGCCGAGCTCACTGTCACCGCTTGAGTCCTGCGATGGCTCCTTCCACCTCCATGCTCAAGCAAACTTCCAGAGGCCGTTGTGCTCCTCTACTGTTCTCTTGTAAACATCCAAAACCTTCACCACTGTAACCCACGGCAAGTCTCTTAGATTCGCAACGATCTCGAAAGCTCCTACTGCTGCCTTCCGGTAGGCATGCTGGCTAACTGTGGGATCTCCCCAAGTTTTCGGAGCTGGAAAGGCTTGGTTGTCGTAGGAAAGTCTCAGCCATCGCAGCAGACTGTTCCAGTGCGGTGGTGCAGCACCATCTGTTACGAAATAAACCCGGTCTCCGCGAGTCCAACCATTGCTGTAAGCTGTAGCGTGATGTAGAAAGGCTTCTATAGCTGAAGGGTCGTACGTGCCTGCCTCGAAGTCGAAGGTGTTGGAAGCGTACCATATTAGGGAAGCTTCGGAGCGGATTTGGCGATTCACACGAAGGAGGGCCGGCTGTTCGAAGCTTGTCGTACTGGTTTCGAGTGGGTCTTCCGAGACCAGGACGTACTCGTAAATGGATTTACGTGATTCGGCGGGTAAGGCCAGCAGGTGTGAGTCTGGACTTGTGAGCGTCTCTATCGCTGACATGGCGCAAGGTTCCAGGATGGTGTCCGAGTCTCCAAAAAATTGAGGAGAGTTTGAATGAAGAAGTGAAGAAAAGATCCGCAGAAGACTTTTCGGCACCTTTGGGAGGTAGTGTTTGTGGACGCGGGAGGAGCCGAGACGCATGTGTTCACAACAAATTAAGCCCAATCCAAGCAGTGCCTTCGGAGAGCTCGGGCCACACGTATCATGTCCACTGCCATCGACCTCTACTCTGCGCCTGAACGGCAATCCTGTACGCCGCCAGCACCGGGACCACTGCCTCCCATTCCATACCCGGCGGTAAAGCGCACACTATGCTAAAGGCTCCTCTCACTGCCATTCTGGGCCCATTGTGTCCCCCATGGCCACCCAAAGCTGGGAGGTTTTCCTCATGATAACCTTTTAGCCATAGTAGAGCGTTCGTCCAACTTGTCGCATTGCCGGGCTGGCAATAGTCGTCAAGCTCCTTTCCATGTAACCGTTTACCGGCATGTGCCCAAAATGCTAGAAGCACCTTGGTATCGAAATCAGGCATAGCGACCCGGAACTCGTTCTCGAGGTAGTAAATGGCTGTGCTTTCTCTGCGGAGCTGACGGCAGGTGCGGAGTAACGGTGGTTGGGCCGTGTTCTCTCTTGTGATGTCCAGCTCACCATCGGCGACTAGGACGTGTCTATAGATGCTGTTGCGGAGTTCGCCAGGGAGAGTGAGGAGTATGCATTCTTTGTTGAGATTCGGCCTTGCTCGCCGTAAACGGCCAGCGTTCTGTTTTAGATTGCTGCGGAGTGCGTGCACCGCTTCGCTGGGCTCCTCGGATGGCAGTGAAGTGGATGTTTGCTCTCGGTGAGTGAGCCTAGCGAAGGCCCGCGATAGACGTCCCATTGCTACTCCAAGGATAGTTACGATCTTGCCGTCAGTGGGCTTGTCGCGATCTGGATTATTTGTTGTGCGAAAGTGTTTCATTCATGTTAGGTACGCCACGCCAACTAGGGAAGTCATGACGATCGCATGAAGTCAGTCGAGTTTGAAGAGCGCGAATAGCTACTCATGCATGGCCACTTCATGGCACATATGACGGCGATGAGATGACAATGATGTAGTACTGCTTACCGTATAATGTACAATGCGATATGTCCTGCCTTGAAGGTATGTCCTGCACGCAGCTGCAAAGGGAAATAGCGGCAGCTTCATATCAATGGCCTTGCTTTCGCCACCGTCGGCGGTAGCATTCCAATCTTGTTCAGCTCATCATACGCCATGTGCAAGCTCTCCAGCGTATCGACATGCCCAGTCCAACCAAATGAGCGTGCCTTGTTCATGGACAACGCAAACGCCGGACCCCAAGCCGCAAAGTCTCCAAATTCGAAGTGCGCTTTGATGTCTTCGAAAGGGTTATGTGTCAGCTTGTGCTTCTCCATGAGCTCCTTCCAGGCCTTTTGGTT
>JAKLLW010000777.1:0-24122 GCA_022814695.1 Neocatenulostroma microsporum | reverse complement strand
GCTATCCTAGAAGTCGGGGCTTTCGTGTCCTCAATATCAGTCGGAAGGATAGGAGACATCATTGGACGGCGAAAGACGATCATGTACGGTGCTGTGGTGTTTGTCCTGGGCGGTGCATGTCAATCCTTCGCGACAGGCATGCCGATGATGATGCTGGGCAGAATTGTCGCAGGTCTGGGAGTGGGCGCCCTGAGCACAATCGTGCCCGTATACCAGAGTGAGATCAGCCCGCCTCATAACAGAGGCAAGCTGGCTTGCATCGAGTTCTCGGGCAACATCTTCGGCTACATGTGCAGTGTCTGGGTGGACTACTTCTGCAGTTACATCAAGAGCGACTGGACTTGGCGGTTGCCTCTGTTGATGCAGGTGGTCATGGGTGGCTTGCTGGCCATTGGCAGCTTGTTGATCGTCGAGTCTCCGAGATGGTTGCTCGACAACGACCACGACGAAGAAGGCATTGTGGTTATTGCAAACCTATATGGGAAAGGCGACATCCACAATCCGAAGGCACGCGATGAATACCGCGAGATCAAGATGAACGTGCTCCTCCAACGCCAAGAAGGCGAGCGCTCCTACGCCGACATGTTCAGGCGGTACTACAAGCGTGTCTTCATCGCCATGTCCGCGCAGTCGCTTGCGCAGCTGAACGGCATCAATGTTATCTCCTACTACGCACCGCTAGTCTTCGAGCAAGCCGGGTGGGTCGGCAGAGACGCCCTGCTCATGACCGGCATCAACGGTTTGACTTACCTGGCCTCCACCATCCCGCCATGGTACTTTGTCGACAGTCTTGGCCGTCGCTTCATTCTGCTCTCAGGCGCAGTGGCGATGGTCATCTCGCTGTCTGCAATCTCGTACTTCATCTACATCGACATCCACTACACGCCCACTCTGGTCGTCATCTTCGTCATGATCTACAATGCCGCGTTCGGGTACTCATGGGGACCTATCCCATGGCTATACCCGCCGGAGATCTTGCCTTTGAGCATCAGAGCGAAGGGTGCTAGTTTGTCCACCGCAGCCAACTGGGCGTTCAATTGGCTTGTGGGTGAGATGACGCCGATATTGCAGGAGGCAATCAAGTGGCGGCTGTACCTTGTGCATGCCTTCTTCTGCGCTGTGTCGTTCGTTGTTGGTAAGTCAAGACACCTTTCACTCTGATATAATCAATTGCTAACATGCTACAGTATGGTTCATCTACCCCGAAACCGCAAACGTCCGCCTCGAAGACATGAACTCACTCTTCGGCGACGCCACCACCGCTGCTCCCACACCAGCAACCCTCGCCGAAGCAGAGTCGCTCTTCAGCGGCAACCGCTCACCCGTGCCGTCCTTCCGTCTCGGCGACGGAGAAGAACCCATCCCAGACGACATGGACAGCCTACAGCCTCCGGACGTCGAGATCCAGAACGGCAAGCCCATGCTCAACAAGGACAACGAGAGCCAGAACGAAGGTGTAGCAGGCTGGATTAGCAATATGGTGAAGCGCACCAAAGGCGATGAGCCGAACGGTGGCGGGAGTGGAAAGTACAAGCAAGTGGGTCAGGACGACCGGGAGGAGTAGTGCTTTGTTGTCGTCGCACTTGAGCGTGTCTAGTTCTGCCTGTTGTATCTTGGCGGCTAACGATTGTGTCATTTGGGAAGTTATAGAGGCGTTTCAGGCTGCGTTCGCTAGATGCATGCATAGCGGAGCGGCCAGGAGGCTTTGGGTAGCATTGTAAAGATATCTGTAGCCTCCATGGTCAACGTTGCAGAGTCTCGTGATGAATGAGCCAGATGTCTATCTATTCGTGACTTATAGCACATCAGCGCAGCGTTTTTCCTCATCTGGCAGTATGTCTACACGTGATCGTGCCTGCCATCGTACGCGGTGGACCCTTCGCGCTTACCTCACGGAAGTACAGCCCGCCTCAGCCCGCAGGCGACACTTCACTCTTGCGACTCAGCATGCGCAACTACATGCGCTAGCATTGCCAAAGATGTCGCAAACGATGGAGCAGATGGACAATGGGAGTATGAGGGAGCAAGATGAGCCGGACAAGAAGCAGAAGAGCAGGAGACCTCCCAGTAGGCATGGCAGTTTGCGCAAGAGCATGGACACGGCGGGCTGATGACATTGAATAGATACCGCTTTCCGCCAGCAACGGCTGAAGGCATGGCAGCCTATCTTGACACCGAAGACTGTACTGCCGCTCTTCTTCGCAGTCGGCATCATATTCGCGCCAATCGGCGGCGTGCTGATATGGGCCAGCTCGCAAGTCCAAGAGATCATCATCGATTACTCCACATGCAATACTACGGCGCCGGCGTGTCAAATGGTGGCAGGAGCCCCAACACCGCCGGAAGGTGCTTACATCCCGGATAACAAAGTGACGAGCTACTTCAAGAACACTACGGACCGAAGTGACAGGCCTACATGGTGCAGGACCACCACGAGCAATGCGATGACGTTTGGAGGACGCCGCAACCTGCCCAACACCCCAGTCTGCCACGTCCAGTTCTACCTACCGGACGAACTCACTCCGCCGGTCTTGCTGTACTACCAATTGAGCAACTTCTACCAGAACCATAGGCGATACGTCAAGTCATTTGACCAGGATCAACTGAATGGAGAAGCGGTGGATCCAAAAACCATCAATGGCAGCGATTGCGACCCGCTGAAGGGCGAGACAGTGAACGGTACCTTCAAGCCCTACTACCCGTGCGGACTGATCGCGAACTCGCGCTTCAACGACTCCATCCAGCAACCAGTGCTCCTCAGTCCCAGTGGTAGCGCCGCAGCCAATGTGACGTACAATTTCACGAATAAAGGCACGGCATGGGAGAGTGACGCCGACCTGTACAAGGAGACCAACTACCAGTACGGCGCAGTTGTCCCGCCTCCGAATTGGCGAGTGGTCTACCCTGAATACAGCGAGGACCAATACCCATTCCCAAATTTGCACGAGGACGATTCATTCCAAGTCTGGATGCGAACCGCCGGTCTTCCGACATTCAGCAAGTTGGCTCTCCGCAACGATAACGAGACTATGCAAGTCGGTCGGTATCAGATCGACATCTACGATTGTAAGTCAAGACTTGGCAAGACCCGGCGACCAGGTCACTGCTAACGCCACATGCGTAGACTTCCCGGTGAACCTCTACGATGGTACCAAGTCCATTCTCATTTCGACTACCACAGTCATGGGCGGTAGGAATCCGTTCCTTGGCATCGTCTTCGTCGTGGTGGGCGGTCTCTGCGTCCTTCTCGGCGCTATGTTCACCGTCACTCAACTATTCAAGCCTAGGTGAGTCTCTTCGCTACACTCGCCATCTTCGGTCGGAAAACAACAAAGAGCGGATGTGGCTGACAACGGTGACAATGCAGGAAGCTTGGTGACCACAGTTACCTTTCATGGACCAGCGACCAGCCATCCAGGGCAACTACTACCGGCCGCGCTCCGAGACCTAACGAAACAGCGTGAGGAAGCCCAACCGCGTAGCCGCTGCTTGGTGCATTGTCCTTATTCATGACGGCCGCAAAGGAGTTGGGTGTCTCAGGCGTTCATCGGCCACAGGAAGAGTATCTGGGCTTGGCGCTGTATGTATACTCACAATTTGTCACCCAACTGATACCCATAGGCTGTCTGCTGGTGTCTCACTCTGTCTACTCTCAGCGCAAACGGCAGGAGGTCTTCTCTTTCACTATGCCTCGTAGCCGTGGCCCTCCGAATATGTCCATTCTTTCTTCGCGGGTCGTGCCACGCTTGACGATCAGAACAAACATATCAGCACACGACAAGTCCATTCACGCATATACTGCTAATGGCATAGGGTGTGTCGACCTCTCCGCACGGCTTCTAGACCGTCCACCATTGGTCAAGCCACCCCTGTCCACCGCATGAACTCCTTGATCAGGCTGCCTTTGTCCCCTTCGCCTCCGCTTTTCCAAGCAAGATCGAGGGTAGCCGCATGCGGTGCCGCCACCCACAGGCTCGGTGTCGAGACCACAATGTCGATCACCATAAATACGAAGACGACGTCCACCATCGCCAAGACATCCTCCATCGCAACGAGGAACGAGTTACAACCATTGCGACGCTTCACTTCTTGTAACATATCTTATAAATCGGACAACCTCCGCATTCCTCACCTGTCAAATCTCGCGTGGGATACTGATACATTCCTCGGGAACGGGACATATACTTCCTTTGACAGCTCGTGTTTCTGAGACAAGCCAAGAGAGTCCAGGCTCTCACAGACTAGACGACGATGAAGAGCTTTGCGGTAGCTGCTTTTGCGGCTTTGGCTGCGACGGCGACGGCGAGTTCGGTCAACTTTACAGAGCATCATCATGGGCATCAGCCTTGGGGCAATGCGACGCACCGTTTCGACGCACATGCGAACAAGACGCTAGAGCACTTCACGCATTGGAGCAATGGCACGCACTTCAAGGATCCCGCAACGAACCAGACGGTCAAGCACTTCGACTGCGATGTCCACTCCGGTCACGCTTCTGAGCACTTCCTTGCGACTCATGCCCGACTGCACGCCGAGCACATGAACAGCAGCCACGTCGGCTCAGCAGCGGGCAAGGCTCTCCAAGCTCGCGCCAAGGTGTCTGTCCCGATCACGAATGTACCACTGTACATCCACGTCATCACCAAAGCCTCTGAAGCAGGCGTCATTACGCAAGCGATGGCTACCGCTCAAGCGCAGGAATTGAACAAAGTCTACAATCAGTACGGTATCTCCTTCTCCCTGCAGGGTACGACTTTCACCCAAAACGACGCTTGGGCTGTCGCTGCTGGGTCGGACATGGATGCGCTGAAGCAAGCCCTCCGACAAGGCACCTACGGAGCACTGAACCTCTACTTCCACACCGACCTCACGGGCGGTATCCTCGGGACGTGCACCCTCCCGTCACAAGTCAGCAAAGGCACACCGGCGTCAGCATACTACAGCGACGGCTGCAATATCAACGCCTACACCATGCCCGGCAGCACCATGACGGGATATAACCAGGGCAAAACTGCTGTCCACGAGACTGGGCATTGGCTGGGTCTCCTTCACACTTTCGAAGGGTACGCTTGCACGGGTAACGGCGACTACATCAACGACACACCCTTCGAGGCCGTCAGCACGAATGGCTGCCCGACTAGCCCGCTGAAGAACTCGTGCCCGACTGTCAGCAAAGGGGATCCGATACACAACTTCATGGACTACAGCACCGACGCCTGCTACTCGCGGTTCACGGGCGGGCAGACGGCGCGTATTAGCTCGATGTGGACGCAGTATCGGGCGGGCATGTAAGACAGTAAGAGACGAGACAGCATACATGGCAAACAGTAACGAAGACATGAAGAGAAGGGAATGAATGGCTGCGCATGGGGAGGGAACAGACTGCATGATGGGCATATATTGGGAAGGCTTTCTGTGATTACTATTGGCATCTTGAGTACATAAACTTTGGGTTCGATGTAGATATTGTACAGCTTCAAGACGCTTGCGGAGTTCAATGGTTCTTACCAACAATTCTCACCTGCGATGTTGACCGATGTTGACCATTGTTGCTAAATGTTGACATAAATTGTTGACCAATGTTGACCATTGTTGACCAGTGTTGCTAAAAGTTCATCAAGAATGTTGATTAATGTTGACCAATGTTGCTAATTGTTGACATAAATTGTTGACCAATGTTGACCAATGTTGACCAATGTTGACCAATGTTGACCAAAGTCGCTAAATGTTGTGAACAATCGTCGTTGTCGTTGGTGAACTTTCGTCGAAATGTGGCACGATGTTGGGCAAATGTAGGGTGAAAGTAGGGCGAGGTTGGGAAAATGTAGGACAATGTTGCAAAATTGTTGATCAACGTTAACTCTGCATTGTCGACTACCATTATTGCTATTGTCGTTAGTGAATTTTTTGTAGAAATGTAGGGTAATGTTGAGAAATTGTAGGACGATGTTGGGAAAATGTAGGGAAATTGTAGGGTGATGTTAGGCAAATGTAGGGTAGATGTAGGACGAATGTAGGACGATGTTGGGAAAATGTAGGGAAATTGTAGGACAATGTAGGACGATGTTGCAAAATTGTAGGGCGATGTTGACCATTGTTGAGTATCGTCGACTACACTGTCTTGTGCATCCAACATTCGCTACTGGCTTGCTGGTTGAACTCTCCGGCCGTATAGCCCAAAGGCAATCGATGCTCCTCTGGCGCTGTAGACCGGGTATCCCAGCGCTATGCAATGCGATGCTACCCCTCCTCCCATGCAATACAGCCGCTACGCAGGAGTATATGCCTCGCCGATGGTCGAGGTCATGGACTCGCGGCCTAAGCTTGGCGTTCCAAGATCATGCCAGGTATCATAATCTCCGACGTCCTGTCTGAATCTTATAGACCGCAGACTGCTGCGTAGTAACAGATCCAATATCCCAAAGCCTGGCAACGGTACCAAGCCCATAGCTCCCTCCATTCTCAATCTCGGTCCGAATACCTCACTTCTCACCCCAACTCAACTTAAACCTCCCCTCCGCATTCGTATAATCCCTCAACCGCTCCACCACCTCTTCTGCCGTCTTGGCCTCCGCCATAATGCCCTCGTTTGTCTTGTCCACAAATCCACTCTCCACAGCCTTCCTCACCCACTGTAGTAAACCATCCCAATACCCATCGACATTAAACACCACCACGGGCCTCTCATGAATCCCTAATTGATTCCACGTCACCACTTCCATCAACTCCTCCAGAGTCCCGTAGCCGCCGGAGAGAGCTACGAAGCCACCGCCGACTCCGCCGTCAATGACTTCCCTAGCCATCATCTGCTTGCGGGTATGCATGTCTTTGACTACCGTTGTCCTGCCGAATGTTTTCTCATCGATCACCTTCTGCGGATCCAGTACTTGTCCTTCCTCAGCGTAGTTCCTCTCAAATCGGAGAAGGGCTTGAGGGATTATTCCGTGGACTGAGTCGGGGCCGGAGAGGGAGACGAGAGTCTTTGCGAGTTCGCCCATGATTCCTACTGTGCCGCCGCCGTAGACGAGGGAGATGTTGGCTTTGTGGAGGGTGTGGGCGAGGGAGCGGGCGGCGGAGAGGTGGGTGGGGGAGGAGCCGTCGCGGGCGCCGCAGAAGACGCAGACGGTCGGTCGTGGCTGTTTTGATTGGGTTGAGGGAGCGATGTTTTCGCCCTGTTTTGGCTCTAGTGTTGCCATTGTTGCTGTAGTACGAAGGTGAGGAGGTGTAAGGGAGGAAGAGGAGCGAAAGGTGTATGCGATGTTTCTTGACTTGAACATGTGCAAGTGTAGAAAGCTAAAGGGTCGCGCATGCCATGATGTAGGAATGATGATTGGCTCCGATGTTTTGTTGCTGACCTACGCTTGCTAAGAACGTTCGTCGACCCGTTTACTTGCAGATGGAATAGGCTACTTGGTGGCTTTCCCGTAGCTCTCGAATGGGCGCCATTCTAGATGTAAGCTGTGGTGAAACAGTAGGTGTAGAGGTGTATAGAGGCTCTGATAATGGGTTCGCATGTAGGCGGGGTTCTTGCATGTGATGGCGTCAGGGGTCCGGACTGCCACGCGATCTGTGCGGCTCTGAGCTCACGACTCGAGACCTTGACATTAATTCGATACTACACCTTCAACACACAACTGCGAGGACATTGAGCGCCCCTGGTCTCTACATCGCACCTTTTCCACTCTGTCCGAGTTGAACAGTGATCGCAAGCCCAAACCGAGCGCACGATTTAACGACGCACACGACCGAACAACCTCCCCAATCGATGCGCCAGCAGCTATACCACAACTCTTAACCAACTCCATAACACCTCCTCCCTCACGAACACACCCCCTCCCTTCTGGCGTCATGGCCGCTCCAGTGCAACCGTGGGACTACATAGCCAAAATCGTCTCCCTAGGCGACTCCGGCTCCGGCAAATCTAGCGTACCTCTCCCCCGTCCCACTCCCTCTCCATCTCCTCCAGCATAGTCGCTGATAGACACAAAACATAGCTAACCAAACACGCCGAAACCTTCAGCTAACCATCCGATTATGCGAAGGCCGCTTCGTCTCCCACCACGACGTCACCATCGGCGTCGAGTTCGGCAGCCGGATAGTTCCTGTAGGACCGCCTGCGAGCTTGGAGTATAACATCAATAACCCGACGTCCTCATCACAAAACGCTCCGAAAACATCATCGCCAAATGATACGAGGAAGAGGAACAAAGGCGAGGAGCAGCAGAAACATATGAAGCTTTCGCTTTGGGATACGGCAGGGCAAGAGACATATAAGAGTATCACGCGGTCGTACTTCCGCGGCGCTTCGGGGGCGCTGTTGGTGTTTGATATTACGAGGAGGAATACTTTCAATTCTGTGACTTCTTGGCTGCATGATTTGAGGCAGATAGCGGAGGATAACATTGTCGTTATACTCGTTGGCAATAAATCCGACCTGGCGCCCAGCTCTACTATCTCCACCGCAGACGATGCAGCGAAGAATAAGAGGCAGGTAACCAGAGAAGAGGCAGAACTATGGTGTAAGGAGAACAAGGTGATGCAGTATGTGGAGACGAGTGCGAAGAGTGGGGATAATGTGGAAAGGGCGTTTCTGGAGGTTGCTGAGAGGATATACCAGAATATCGAAGCTGGCAAATACGATCTGAATGATAAGAGGAGTGGGGTCAAGGGGCCGGGGGCGGGGGGTGGGAATAGTGCGCGGACAGTCAATCTTGGGATGAGCTCTGGTGGTGCTGGGGGTGGGAAGAGCAAAGGGGCGATGGGTGGGTGTTGTTGAGGTGCACTGTGCTATCCTGCGTCTGACTGTGTACAAGAAGATATTGAGCGTTCTGTAAGCGCGAGGTGTTGTGGCGTTCGGGGTTAGCTTGAATGGGATGTAGGCATTGGATATTGAGAGATTGGATCCTTTCAAATCTTTGTACCAAACGCGGAACATCGCCTCTAGGTGCGCTTTCCGCCGCGGTTTTCACGAAGCTGTGGCATTCAGATGTCAGATTAGAGCTATCTGTTTGCTTCCTGGAACCCGCGCCGCGAAACGGGATCCACTCCTGCAGCCGTCTTTGGGACATCTCCTATCGATTTGCCTGGGGAGCCCGGAAGGCAAAATACAGGCACGATAGTGAGGAAGCGGTGGAGAGCGTCAGATTGCGACGCAATGTGTGGTCGATGGAGCGTATCATCCCCGCCGGGAAGCGGCAGAAGTCTCAGATGGAAACCTGACCTCACTTCACATCCATCAGGCGGGGCCGGTCTAGATCGTTGGGTCACATGCCATTGGACTACACTGAGTAAAGCTCTTGGCGGGAGACATCTCCGCCGCTCTGTACTGTACTCTCACTGTCTCAGTCGGAGACGACGAAGATTGTGAACTTCAGCTCACTTTCATGCACAGGCTGCCTTAGCGGATACCTGAAACATACCTTAGCGGCCTACTGCCTACTTTGGACCTTTCCGGGCCTTGGCGCTCACGACGGCGAGGTATAAGAGTAAGCCCCTTCCTCCCACTTTCACCTTTCTTCTTCGCATCGACGACTACTTTCAACCTCGATCTCGATCTTCCACTTGCAACACGTCCTCACCACCCTACACTACATCAAAACCGCTACACTGACAACACCTCGGCCATGCCGCCAACTCACGGCGGCGCACCGACGGTGCCTAGCATGACAGGAGGCCGCAAGCGTGGACCCGACGACATGGACGACGGGCCGATCAACATGAGACCTACGCCCAAGTACGATCCGTCTACCGAGCAAGAACCCAAAGCCGTCACACTTTCTGCGCGTTGGAAGGAGTTCGTCAAAGGCAAAGATTACATCTACGGACTGCTCAATGGCCCTTTCAAGACGCACGGCCATAAGGACAAGTTCACTGAGAAGCTGAGGGCGTTGATCAAGGCTTGCTTGGTCGAGGACAAGTCCAAGGACGTTGTGTTGTGTCTTGTGGGTGGAATGGGTCAAGGTGAGTGACCCTGGCTACCCGGTGTCTGGTGTGAGGTGTGATGCTGATCCGTATTAGGCAAGAGCTCGACCTGGAACTCTGTTTCTGGCCCCGGTGGCGTTGCGAACGAAAGCAACGACGGCGACAGCTGCACTTTGGTGGTACATCTGTACAAGTTTATGAGATCTGGACAGAATGCGCCCTTCGAAGCGGAGGTCATCTTCTACAGCCGCAACGAGCGCCGTGAGCTTTTGAAAGGCTATGTCGCGGCGTACGTTCGAGCCTCCCGCCGCCATGAGGAGGAGGAGGAGGGTATATTCGTTTCTAGCCAAGCAGCTGAGGGCGCCGAGGATGACACTAACACATGCAATGACATCGCCGAAGCATTTGCTATGATGTTCTACGACCACAAGGAGTGCAGGACCGCATACGCAGCGCAGCAATTCCTGAACACTGCGAAGTCCGAAGATGATCAGGACTTTCTCATGAAGGTCTACAACTGGGCTGAGAAGGAGGTCGCGCGGGCCACTGGCAGCGAACAGAGCGTCGTCACCGTCGGGGCCTCGACTCCCGGAGATCTGCGCAAGAAGCTGGCGCCTTACGTCGAGAAGACTCAAGATGACGAGGGCAAGCCTGCAAAGTCCCTCTTGCCGTTGGTGTCCCACGTCATCGAATATCTGGACGACCCACTTCTCAAGTTGGGCATTACCCTCATGGACTGCCCTGGCACCACGGACATGAACCCCACCCGCCGCCTCAACGCCGCAAAGCACCGTGACTCCAGGACCCACGTTCTCTACGTGACCGCGTCTGACCGTGCACAAGCCGACCCGAATCTCAAGCCCGAGGCGAAGAGCATGAAGAAGCATGGCCCAGGTCGTTTCGTGGTTGCTGTGACGAAGAGCGACGACATCAGCAAAACGACCTATAAGGATAAGGGCTCCCGGCGCGACAAGGAGATGGTCAAGAGACTCGAGGCCAGGGTGGAGAGGCTGGAGAAAGAGATCAACGCAACCGACCTCGAAATCGAAGCCGCCAAGGCCCGTGGCGACATAGAGGCGAAGAACAACTTTCGAGACAAGAAAGATGAGCTTGAGATTCGGAAGGTATACGCTGAGAATGCCGAGGTGGCATATCGCATCCACATGCGGAGTCAGAACAGCACGGAAGTTATGTTGAAGAATCTCGCGGATGTTATACCGGCCGGCGGTAGGATCGAGATCATCTCCATCGCCAATTGGATCTATCTTCAATGCCTTGCGGGCTTTCCAGCAGCCCGCACGCCACCTCTATCTGTGGACGAGACCGGTATCCCGAGGCTCCGTGCGATTGTCTCATCTTTCCCGAACGAGGCCAGGCTCAACGAGGCGAGCTTTCTGTATAGCCAGGATATCCCACGCATGCTGGAGACATTTAAGCTGTACACTACCAGGACTGCCGTGGATCGCAAGCACGACCTGGAGGCGCACGTCAAGGCGCCGTTGGACCAGGTCACGCCGATTGTCACACAGGTCTTTCAGCAGCTCGGCCACAGCATTCAGGATGTCATCGTGGGTCCGTTGAAAGAGCTAGAGAAAGAGTGGGTGGAGGCGGCACGGACGAAGTGCACTCAGTGGTCCGTGGACCACAACACGAGCAAATTCCTCAGCCTAATGAAGCGCGACGGACATCGCAAGAAGAGCAACAAGAATCCAGGTGTCAACCTAAATGCTGAGCTCCTCGCCATCACCAGTGATGGCATCTTCACATTGGAAATGAGGGCCCAACAAGCGCAGACCCAGCTCAGAGATGACCTGATGGAGGAGTTCAACAAGCTGTTTCTCACGATAACGAAGAAGATGAGAGGTAAGTGCCGAGCCCGGTAATGGCGTAGAAGCATACTAATACTTGTTGTAGAGGACAAGAACTCAGCCTTCGTAGCATTGTCAACCTTCTTCAGCTATCTCGAGACGGAGAGAATGAGGATCGAGAAAGTCGTCGAGATGTCATCCGAGAGGCTTCTGACAGGCGCAAAGTAAGCTTCCCAGCCTTCAGATTCCATACAACTTGCTGACATGACGCAGTCTCGTTCTCAAGCGCCTGAGGTCCGAAGAGCAGGATGCGTACCTCGTGAGCGCTATGCTCCCAATATACGAAGTCGTCCGCGGTCTCAAACCAATCAGGGGCAGCACCAGGCCGAAACCAAAAGACGGCTGGCCTGCGCACCGCAAGCTCGTCTTCCGCAACAATGTGGCGAAGCTAGGCGGCGTCTGGTCACTGGTCTGCAAGTGCGCCGACGATGCGCTGAAGGACATGCTCAGATGTGAGCAGGCCACGCTTACGAGCGCCATCCGCGGTATCTTCGACGATATTCATTCCAACTTCAACCTAATCTGTGAGGCGAAGGAGTCGAATGATCCTTCGGAGAAGAAGCTTCGCGAGGAGTTGAGTGCGAATCTTAAGACGGCGGAGGAGTATTGGCGTGGACCAATGCGTGGTAATATGAAGGAGATGATTAAGGAGTTTCGCTAGGGCAGACAGGGGTGCTGGTGGTGGATGATTTTACGACGGCGGGACGCATTGAAGCATCTGGGTGGCATTCTAGAAGGCGTTTTGCGTATACCCCTGGGAAAGAATGCGCTACTATTAGGCGCGAAGTGGCTTGCTAAATCTTGCGAGCATGCAAGCAACACGAAATGCGTTGTCATACGCAACAAGAGTATGAATACACATCGAGAAGGCAGAAAGTAAGAGACCAGACGGCATACATCAGTACTGCCTAGAAGCATGTCTTACTCATGGCGAGCTGCTGTTGAGGCTGAGGTTGCTACTAGCCGTAGCCGAGTAGGGATGTGGCAGTCACTGGGTTCTGCAATCTACATTCCTTATCTGCCGTCGAGCAATAGTGCTAGCAAACCTGTACATTAGGTACAAGCAGCATGATTATGCCTCAATCAAGAGCGTCCCGGCCGAACGATGTACTGTACTCCTGCCAATGGCAGCTGATCTTCCACAGCTCCTGTTTCAAATAATGATAGCACTACCGCAGCTGGCCTGGACCTTATGGGCTTACCAGAGCGGGAGGGCCCACGCTTACATCGGAGATCTGCAAGGTCTTCCATGACTTTCATTCGGAGTTCGATATGATGTGCGAGACGATGGAATGTACTGATGCGGCGAACAAGCAGCTTCGGGAGACTAGAGACGTATCTGGACAAGGCTGAGTATCATACACGTAGACCTATGCAGCAGGCTGTAGAGGGTCTGTTAAGAGACTCCCGTTACGCCTCTTCGCAGATGATGATGTCCAACTAGTGAGCTGTCCATTCCCGCGACCAGCCTTCACTCGTGATGTAGGTTTAGTCTTGAGAACGACATGTTGTTATAAGAGCTGGACACTTTCCCTGAACTTCATGTAGACTGCTGAGCTGCTGTATAGATATTGCACAGACGTTTGAGTAGATGACCGTGTTGTCATTGTGGTAGTAGTGAGGCGATGTTGATGTTGATGTCAAACTTCCGAGATTTGGCGGAGTGGTCTGTGCTCTTCCGGTGCGGACGATGCCGCTTGCCGGGAGGAGAGCTTTGCTTCGCTCGTCCGTCAACCTCTCTCCTTGCCATCGAGCACCACGTCTCTCCACTCCCACAACAACTCTCATCCCGATTGCCACGATGCTGAAGAAGTAAGAGGATACCCATTGAGCACATTGCTGGCGCCATTGGCGATGATACTGACGCCCTCACAGCGGCATCGCCCGGTCGCTGCGCGCCTCTGCCATCCGCAGACCAGCGGTCCAGCGTGCATTCCAACCCAAGTCCTTCGCACCCATCTTCTCACAACGCTTCGCATCAAGCGACAGCGCAAAAGATGGCAAGGTGCACCAGGTCATTGGTGCCGTCGTCGATGGTATGCGAGCTCCCTCGAAGCCGCGGCAGCGGAAAAGGAATGCCAAGCTAACAGCTCTCTCCTCACTCCAGTCAAGTTCGACACCGAGCAGCTCCCCTCCATCCTGAACGCCATCAACACCACCAACCAGGGCAACAAGCTCGTGCTCGAGGTCGCCGTACGTACCGCGATGCAAAAGATGGCAAACGGGAATATATGGCGGCTAACATATGAGACAGCAACATTTGGGTGAGAACATTGTGCGATGCATTGCTATGGACGGTACCGAGGGTCTGGTGCGTGGCCAGAACTGCACCGACACTGGCGCACCCATCCAGGTCCCAGTCGGCCCAGGTACTCTCGGTCGCATCATGAACGTGACTGGTGACCCAATCGACGAGCGCGGCCCGATCAAGTCCAACAAGACGCTGCCCATTCACGCCGACCCGCCAAGCTTCGTTGACCAGTCCACATCCGCTGAGGTTCTCGTTACCGGCATCAAGGTCGTCGACCTCCTCGCTCCTTACGCTCGTGGTGGCAAGATCGGTCTCTTCGGAGGTGCTGGCGTCGGCAAGACTGTGTTCATTCAGGAGCTCATCGTGCGTATCCGCCGAGACTTGAAGACTCTGAGCGCATTGCTAACTGGCCTTTTCAGAACAACATCGCCAAGGCTCACGGTGGTTTCTCCGTCTTCACCGGTGTCGGTGAGCGGACGCGCGAGGGCAACGACTTGTACCACGAAATGCAGGAGACCGGTGTCATCAACCTCGACGGCGAGTCCAAGGTCGCTCTGGTCTTCGGTCAGATGAACGAGCCTCCAGGGGCTCGCGCTCGTGTCGCTCTTACTGGTCTGGTAAGTACATTGACTGTGGAATCCTAGGCGATCGCCTGAGACACCTGCTAACTCTTACAAGACTGTCGCCGAGTACTTCCGTGACGAGGAGGGCCAGGATGTGCTCCTCTTCATCGACAACATCTTCCGATTCACCCAAGCCGGTTCCGAAGTGTCCGCCCTTCTCGGTCGTATCCCATCTGCCGTCGGTTACCAACCCACCCTCGCCGTCGACATGGGTGTCATGCAAGAACGTATCACCACCACACACAAGGGCTCCATCACCTCGGTGCAAGCCGTCTACGTGCCTGCCGACGATTTGACTGACCCTGCGCCTGCCACCACCTTCGCCCATTTGGACGCCACCACTGTGCTTTCTCGCGGTATCTCTGAGTTGGGTATCTACCCAGCCGTCGACCCTCTGGACAGCAAGAGCCGTATGTTGGACCCCCGTGTAGTTGGCCAGGACCACTACGACACCGCCAGCAAGGTCCAGCAGATGTTGCAAGAGTACAAGTCGCTGCAGGATATCATTGCCATTCTGGGTATGGACGAGTTGTCTGAGGCCGACAAGCTTACCGTCGAGCGTGCCCGTAAGCTCCAGCGTTTCCTGAGCCAGCCGTTCACCGTCGCACAGGTCTTCACTGGTATCGAGGGCACCCTGGTCGACCTCAAGGACACCATCCGGTCATTCAAGGCCATCATGAGCGGAGAGGGCGATGACCTGCCAGAAGGTGCCTTCTACATGGTCGGTGACATTGAGAGTGCGCGGGCGAAGGGTGAGAAGATCTTGGCGGATCTTGAGAAGGGCACGTCGTAGAGGGTGAATCGGAGACGTGGCTTGCGGTTGAGTTGAGTTGGACTTCTCGGCGCTGGCAACAATGTACAGATAAGCGCTGGGGATGGCTGAGGTAGCAGCTGTAACCGTAGATATCTCGAAAGCGTTTCCTTTGTCTAGCAGTACTTTCTACCTATGCTTAATACCTGACTTTTGTTGTATGTACTGACTGCGCTGACCTGCAGCTCAGTAGTTGCTCGACGCTGTGACGAGATTTCCACCCGAGACATCTACGTTCTTCACCACTACGCTAGTCCCACTTGCACTGATCGCCTTCACAGCCACCGTGGTCACACCGAAACCAGAGCTCTCTTCGAAGAAGTTGTACGTCTGCCGAGTCAGGCCGCTCTTCCAGGTACTGCCGCCGTCGGTGCTGACTTGGAGATCTGCGGTAGCCTACGCAAATGTATCAGCACTTGGCCTTGTTGATGGTGAGCAAGAGATGAGTATACCTGGTTCCCATTGACGACCTGCGCCGAAAACCAATACGCCGACACGCCTTCCTTCATGTGGATCTGGAGTGGGCTCGTGATGGGGCAGTCGACGTAGACCCAGCTTACCTGGAGGCGGTGGGTGAAGGGTCAGCAAACTTGCACACGGTCCTCAAGAGCTTTACCGGTCAGTGTGCTTACGTCTATCACGCCCTCGCTCTGATCTGCAAGCTCGGAGAAAGCATCAGGGAAGAGATCGAGATGGTTCTGGCCGCACCCGGGACACTCGTCGACGATCATTGCGGTGATGCTTTTGCCACCATATGTGACGGAGACGCAGGCACCGCAGTTGGCGCTGTTGTCCCAGTTGCTGTCGCTCAGAGCGGTACCGAAGAGGGTAGAGGGAAGGGTGTAGGTGCTGAAGCTGCAGGCGCCGCCTTGGGTGTTACCGCCGTAGAAGGTTGCTTGGCCTGAGTTGGCGGCGAGGGTGCTTGCTGCTAAGGCAGCGAGAGTGGTGAGGAGGCTGAGGGGAGACATGGTGGGCTTTGCTTGCCTGGAGATGTATGAAAGGATGGAGGTGGACGAAGATGCAGAGGGGATTCAGAGGGAATCTGATGTGGTGGAAGACTCGAAAGGCTTTTGTATACTCACTTGGTACGTTTCTACTTCGTCAATCTATATGGGATGAACCAGCGAATGCATGTGCGTGTTGTAAGGGTGTAGCCAGCAAAGTCATCTCGACTGTGGCGTTTGTATGGCTGACTCGGCGTCGAGCGGCTCGCGTATCTCAACATGAGACGCGAAAGTTTCACGGACCGGTCTTCGAAGATCCAAAGTTTGGAAACGCCCACGTTTTATGGGAACCGTTCATATACTCTCGACGCCATTGATCTTGGCGCAGCGTAACAACTCGTTATGCAAGCGGCAGATGGATGCAGCCTTTCACCGAATTCGGCAAACTTCCACTCGTCTATACCATGACTCTTCGGCAGTTGTGGACAACCAGGTTGGGTGCTTCTGTCTGGGGACAGCCATTTTCAGAACGCCACGTAACCTGAGGTGAGCGTTTCATCTCGACCTTCCCACCTCTAACGCTTTCTGATCTCAAGGACGGACTCTTGCGAGCCCTCAGCGTCCCATATTTTTGCGATCTCCAGGCCCGCGCTGTCCATCAACTTCTCCCACATTGGTACGGTCCGCTGTATACCGGACGTATGCAAGAGCATCAGAATGTCCATCTCCGCAGCCCGCAGCTCTGCTCCAGTGGTTGGGAGGACGTACTGGTCGATCAGCAGAACAGAGTAGTCCTTTTCCATGGCCTCGGCGATGTTGCAGAGGATCTTTGTGCATTTCATGTCGCTCCAGTTGTGCATGATGTCTCTCATGAAGTACGCCTTAGCGCCTTTGATAGGCTGGGGTGTGAAGAAATCATAAGGACGCTTCTCGATACCATCTGGCAAGCTCGAGATGCGGTCCAACGTGACCGGCAGGTCTTCCAGTACACAACGACCCGGAATCCCAGGAAATCTTTGCTTCAGGCCTATCAGTTCTTGGCCGGGACCGCCGCCAACGTCCACGATGAGTACGCTGTCAGGATTGGCTCTCGCATCTGACCACTTCTGACCTGCCGGATAGATGTCAAACCACTGCTTCATCTCCGCGGCCGGCCTCTTACCAGCCATGTAATCGTCGAATGATCTCTTCTGTTCGTTGCCCTTGTCAGTGCCAGACGATAGCAGACCGAAGATAGTTGGGGATCCATGAGCAAAATCGAACAACGTTTGGCATCCCTCAGGTTCTCCAGCAAATTGGTAGATCGTGTTGTCTGGCTGACGCCGCATATAGTCCACGAGGCGGCCGCCCATGCCCATGTCGAGATCATAGTGGTGTTTGAGCGCTCCAATGGCGCCTGGCGTTACAGCATGGTTCGTCACCGCGTTGCTGGCGTATGTTTTCTCGTTGACCTCTTGGAGGACGCCGATGGCCGTGAGCACTCGCATGACTCTCACTAAAAGCAGTGTCCTCGGTGTCAGTGTGTTTGTAAATTGCGTAAGGTCATGGGATCCTGACCAATGAGCAGCTCATCCACGGCAGTGGTAGCGGACAGCTCACGGGCGGTGATCGGCTTGCCATCACGACGCACGATCGTCTGTAGGAGCTCACGTTCGACCGCAATCCGAAGGCATATGTTCTGGAGTATCTACCCGTAGTGTCAACGTACGTTTCGTGAGTCTGTCCGTAGCATCTATGCACCTGAAAGTTGAGCCTTGATGTAGTTTCTATCGGCGATTCAACAGCGAGTTGTACCAATCGAACTTCTTTGAGCAGATTATAGTGTGCAGATGAATCGCCGCTCTCGATCGCCTTTGCAAGGTCTCGGAGCTTATCAGTTCGCTCGAGCAAAGATGCCATGATGTGGTATGTAAGCTCGGAATCACGTTAGTAGAGGTTCGTATAGTTAGTACTGTAGTTGCACCGGGTCATGAAGGTGCACAATGCTTTGGTCCTTCGAGCGCTCAGCATGCTGCATTGCATGTAGCGTCTGAGCTGTAGCATGGATACCTCTGCAGGGTCTGACCAACCAAATGTGCAGTAGTTGTGCAGTAGTCGGCCACAGCTAGCGTCGGCCTACAATTTGGCCTGCCAGGGTGGTTGAAGAAAGTCGCGGCCGATGTGCGATCCCAGATATTGCAAAACCTCGACCGACTGCCACGGCACCCGTTAGCATCAAGTTGTTAGATGTCCTTCAAGAGATACCGCTCGCTCTTCTCCGCAGCAGCTTCGCTTTCAAAGCTACCGTATTGACCTCTAGATACCTTTGGGACCTCGAGATATTGAGAGTCGAAGCCGGCCGTCAATGTTTTCACCGGCCCTCGCCGCTTCCTGCACTATCTCATGACTCTCGTCTGGTAAAGAAGCATTGGAACGCTGGCGTGCCTTCTACGTTCATGTACACGGTATACTCGTACAGAGCCATGATTCAATTTCGAGCCGACACACACTGTTCCCGTAATCATTTCCTCTTCCTCAATCCTCATCGACTTGTAGATCGCACGAACGTCTCCTTGGTGACCATGATGTTACCGTGCCCATCAGGTAGAATTTCCTCTTCGCTATCACTGCGCCCAGGTGGCCCGATAGCATCTTCCCGACCCGCGCCCACTTTCGACTCATAGCCTTGGAATGACAACTCCACCCAGCTCTCGCGGTTGTATTGCTTTCGCGACTTGCTGTTCTTTGTTGTGTTCCCGGCAGTCAGTGAGAGGACTCGCCTACCAGCCGTGATAAAGATGGGACGAAGCGTGGGCAATGAGCCAAAAATGATGATGAGCCACACCTCGGTGCTGCGAAGCTGTGAGCCATTGTGTAAACCCAAGTAGTGGTTCTCAATAACGTACAGGACCATGATGAGGAGGTTGAGCGTTGCATCTGAAAAATCGTCAGCTACTATTCCTGCACTCACAACGGCTTGGTACTTGCAAGAAATGTCGCTCGTCTTGGTAATGCTTGCAATCTGGACTGTCTTTGCTATTCCTGCAGCACCGGCGCTGTCGATGTCAGCTTGTCTAGCATTTGAGACCAGTATCAGTCTCGAGACTTACACCACGCCGCCGCCCATGATGAAGCAGAGCACGACCTTCAGGCGCAGTTTCATCGCCTGTAGAGGCCCAATGATGACCGCTAGTGGGTACAGTGCGAGGAAGATGTCCGCAAACGCACCGATGCTCCCTTGCAGGAACCCGACCTTGGAGCATATCTCGATCAGGTTACACGTACCCGGTACGCTCTGGTCCCACAACCTGCGAGTCGGCGTGCATTGATTCAGTATCAACACTACTTCGACGGTATTGATCAGAAATTGCGCCGCTCCGACGGTGAGAAGTATGTGCTTCCACCACTTGTGTGTCCGGCCCTGTAGAGCCATCAAGAACGCAATGACAGCGAACCTGCCCCAGACTAGAGCGAAGATGGCGCATACCTGCCCGATCCAGCTCCAGAAGGCCGATTGGATGCCTTGCGTAGGTGAGAGAGTGTCTTGGTGGTTGCCAGTCCCATATAGCACGCTCACGGTGAGGAAGACCTCAGCGCTTATGGCTGTAGCCTGATGCCGAGTCAGCGTCACTTCTAGGAACAGAAAGATGGATATTGAACTTGCATATGCGATTGTAATCCAGAAAAAGTCCCATCGAAGGCCGTAGAAGGACCTATGGTCTTTTGGTGCGACAGAGGCAGTGAAGGCTCGCAGCAAAAATAAGATTGTGGCAATACCAGTCCATGTCCATGTGACTGCTAGAAGAACAGGGCCTCTGCCGTCCTCTAGACTAGCACTCGACATCGCCGCCAGCTAGCTTGCAAGGAAAGCGATCAGAAAGGTGACAGGTCTGACAACACAGTAACCTTGGGCGACGTTCATCTTTGAGATGAGGAGAGCCCGTGGGCGTACCTGAGGGAGACTCCACGTTTTCCGTCAACGATGCTACCTCCGGACTTCGAAGGAAGGTCCAAATCTTAGGAAGAGTCCAGTCCCTGCCGGGGTTGCCGATGAACACCTTACGCTGTAAAGGCGCCACATATCAGGGCAACAACCTGAGAGCCCTTGGCGAGCAATGACCCAGCTGCAGCATAGGCACGGTAAGCTGCTGCACACCGAGCGAAGGATTGCGACGACGCCACATCCCACGGGATGGCAATTCTTTGTCGCAAAGCTGGTCGTTGTTGGACGCGGAGGAGCTGGATCAGTAGTAGCGTGTGTTTGGAGTCAGCATCGGCAGAGCAAGTATGTAAGTATGAAGCACACTGCATAAGCGGACGCTCAACCCACGAGGTGCCGAAGGGAGCGAATGCGAACATATTTCCGGCACTAGAGCCATTATCTTGAGAGTAGTTGTCTCTGTATTGTGATTGCTTTAGAATGCATCAATTTTTGGGGTGATTGTAGATAGTCAAGCGAGAAGGATGAACAGAGGTGAGGTGACTGCAACCTTGCCGACCACGAGCTAGCTATCTCTTCCGCCTGCCCCGAGCGGGAACGAGGGCGGGTCGCCCGGCTCCATGTGGTCCACCAAGCTTCTTTCATGAACCCGTTCGCTGTCCACCAACAACATCGTGAAGTGAGAGCATGGAAGACCACGGGAAGTCATGGGCATGCTGAGCACGGAACGATGCATCGCTAGCGGCCTAGGACCTGCATTGGCGAAGGGTGACTCGGCTGCCTTGCTGTTGTTGGGAATGCGTAGCATGCCCAGGTCCCACAAGTGGAAGCCGTCCATCGTGCGGCACAGTAGTACATGCACCCACACGAATCCGAACACTTGCAGAAGGGTCAGACCCCGGGACTCCGGACGTGGGGAGGGAGCAAAGTCCAGTACTTACGACCAGGAGGTGATTCGGTTGCCCATGGCGCTGCCGATCAACTGCACGTCCACCCTTCGTGACTTTCTTTGACATGCTTTGATCCTTCATGTTGTTGCTCCTTTTCCTCAAGTACTTCTGAGTACTACTTTTCCCAGTACCTAGAGCTTCACCCAACATGGAAGAGCCGACTACACTACCTGAGAAGACGGCTTTATCGACTGCAGATGCCTCCGAGCTTGAGGTCAATGAGCTTCAAGAGGCACTCGATGGCTATGTCCTTGATCCTGCAAAATACCCAAACAATGCCGCAGGCCTCAAGACGACCCCTGATGGGAAGTACGTCCTCATACCGCAGCCGTCCGACTCGGATCGAGACCCATTGAACTGGTCGCCTCGAAAGAAGGCTGTTATGCTAGCGATCGTCGCATATATCGCGGCTCTGGCAGACTACACAGGTGGTACCGCGATCATTGCCATGATACCGCAGGCGATGTGAGTGCCTATGCGATCGGAACTGACGAAGAAGCTGACGTATGCTTTAGACAATGGCAAATGGCCCAGGTGGCTGTGCAAAGGGCTATCGTGGGCAACATTTTCTCTATTGGTGCTTGTGCGTATACTGATGAGTAGCACCCTTGGAGGCCGTCTCAGAGATCTGGGACTGCTGCATGCTTTCAGAGATAACTGCTAACCCTTACACCCGTTGCTTTTAGGTGGGCTATTCGTCGTCGCTTTCTCCAACTACTTTGGCCGCCTGCCAGTGACCTTGCTATTCCAGGCAATTTTCTTTGCAACCTGCGCGTGGTCTGCTGCCGCCAAATCGTTCGACTCTTACCTTGCGGCTCGCATTGTCAACGGGTTGTTTTGCAGCGTTGGACAGGGTGGAGCTCTCATGTGGATTAAGGACATGTACTACTTTCACGGTACGATTGAGCGTTCGTCCGGTCAAGTGCCGCCTGCTAACGAGTAATGATCATATAGAGCATCCGCGAGCAATCAACTACGTCGAATTCTCGATTATAATGAGCCCTTACCTTGGTCCACTGATCACTGCCTTCATCGTCAGCGGCACGACATGGCGGTGGGGTTTCTGGCTTTGCACTATACTGGCAGGTATATCCTTCGTACTGGTCTTCTTCATGGACGAGACGCTCTTCGACAGAACCTCGCCCGCGCAGTCGAAGGTGTCAACGTCTGGCTCTCGTTGGAAACGTGTTCTAGGCATTGAGCAAGCCAGAACGCTCCAGTACCGTAGCTTTTCCGCCTCTATGATGCGTCCGGTCATCGCGATATCTAAGCTGCCCGTCTTCCTGACTCTGGTATACTACTTTCTCAACACCGCTTGGGTTGTTGGCGTAAACACTACGGTCAGCATCTGGCTAAGCAACTTCTACGGTTTCACACCCAAAGGCATCGGTATGCTACATTTCAGGTCTATCAAAGCATCCACTCGATTATACTGACAGCGATGGCTAGGCTACTTCTACTTTTTTGGTCTCGTCGGCCCGCTCATCGGCTGGTTTATAGGACATTGGCTTCACGACTACGTTGGGAAGATTTATGGGCGCCGCTATGGACACATCGACCCGGAAGCGCGGCTCTTTATCGCATACCCTGCGACATTATTGCTTTTCGTTGCACTGCTGGTCCTCGGATTCGCTCTCCAGCATCAGTGGCATTACATGGTTCTTGCAGGTAAGTAAAGTCTTGGATGAACTTGTCAAGGCAGTAGGAGCGATCTCTGCCAGTCTGCTCGCAGCTTTGCGAAGTGACACTCAGCAAGCAGTGATGGCTCCTTACTGACTTTGCACATGGTCCACCTCCCCCCATCTCAAGTTGACAAGCTAAACCCTCCTTTTAGTCTTCAGCGCTGTCCAGACAGTCGGCCTCATGATATCTACTACCGCCATCAATGCTTACCTACTGGACAGCTATCCAGAGGGGTCCGGGGAGGTCGGTGCTTGGGTAACAGCAGCTCGCAACTGGGGAGGATTTATGGTTACTTATATCCAGATTGAGTGGGTGACGAGCGCTGGCCCGGCCAAAGCGCTGGGAGCACAGGCAGGTATCACCATTGCCTCTATGCTCATCTTGGCGTTCCTGCAGCTGTTTGGCAAGAGGCTTCGGAAGATGCAAGGCCGGATGGTGTTTGGAAAGAAGGCATAGGACGAAGACGTCTGGCCTGCAGCCTGCTGCATCTTTCGAGCGGCACTTCTGCTGTCCGCGTCGCAGCAGATGCAGCGTAATGGAGAGGCTATCGCCGGTCACATTCTGAAGTGTTTGCGGTTGCCGACTCCAAGCTCCCGATCGCGAGAGTCTTTGCCTACTTTCCATAGCTAGATGCATTGGAGTAACATCGCTTTTCATGCCTCGTCTTGTCGGTCGCACTGCAAAAGGGTCATCGGTATGAGAGCGGGAAGGGCGTTGCCATGTGTGCGTTTAATGGACGCCGTTCATAGACTCCCGACGCCGTTGACCTTGGCGCAATGACGGGTTGAAGTGGAACGGCTGGCTTTGGTATGACTTGGTACTAATTACTATTCAAGTGTATGTGGTATCTACCGTCTCCATAAGAGAGACAACTCCTCGCTACCCAAACGATCAATAACCTCATCATGCGTGAAAGAACCCGCCTCCCACGTGCACTCATGCCGAGTGTCCGAACCCGTGCTAAGTGTACGAGCTCCCGCCTGGGGTAACTGAAGGCCAGTCGTCTTCTGTTATGCTCGACCAGAAGACCCACATGCATACCACAGCCGCGAGCGTAAAAAGTGTTTCGAACAGGCCGCCGTTTATCGCGCCGTTGGTTCCGTTGCAGATGTGCACGCTAATGACGTACTGGAAGACCTGGCCGATGGCGAA
>JAKLLW010000776.1:0-24127 GCA_022814695.1 Neocatenulostroma microsporum | reverse complement strand
GGCCACATGCGCGCCAGCTCTATACCTAGCGCTGGCGAGATGACTCAGACATCCGGCGGTGGCATGGGCGGCTACTTCATGTCTGGTGCCAATGGCTCACCAACAGCAAGCGGTGGACGAGGAAGCCGCCAGAGCGCAGGCAGCGGTGGTGGTCGAAGCGTACGAGAACAGGGCATCTCGCATCCTATGATGGCGGAGAACAGCTTGGGTTGGAATTGAGGAAAAGCACTTTGGTATCTGGTTGTGTGTTGTTGAAAATATACCATATCAGCGGCGTTTGATTAGCGGATGATGTCGCGGCTCTTGCGGTGCCTGCTGATCATTTCCTTGTATTTCGATTCTTTTAGATGAGAGATTGAGCCCCATACTGGGCACTGTATATACTCCATGACGAACAACTTCAGACTTAAGGTGTGCATTGCCCTCGAATCTTATTTCTGCTTGGGTCACTGTTGTTAGTATCACGGTGGAGGTATGGCTGCAAGCTGAATGTGAGTGAGTGTAGAAAGACGGCTACACCTCAGAAGTAAGGACGAGAGACGGAACTACTGTGCATGGCGGCGTCAGGCTTCGAGTGGGCCCTGCTGTACGGAGATAGATCAGTCATAGTATGATCACCAATAGCCGTACTTCAGCCCTCGCATGCAAAGCGCTATAGAAAGAACTTCGACTGCGGCCGCTTCGGCGTTAGCAGTCCAATCGCCGCGCCTAACTACTGTTTCTCTCACCTTCAACACGCTTCCCGCATCAAGGCTCCACCTCAACATCATCGATGCCAGTCGAACCTAGCCACACACTATGGCAGATGCGAACAACGGTCTACAGCTGAGACGTAGAACTGGAGTGAAGCGATTGGTAAGATCTTCAAGCTCTATATAATCTCCGTTCTCGCTCTTGTGCTCCTAGTAGTACCTCTGTCAAACCTCTGGAGTCCTTAAACTTGCCCCTGCTTGACCAACCACACAATATGCCACCACCGCAAGGAGCTTGGAACCCGATAGAGGGCCCGGGCGACTACACTACCACAAAGGTTGTTCACAACGACACTTACCCTGCCATTGATCCTACGAAAGCGGACCATACCGGACACGCCATCTTCGTATCTGGCGCTTCGAGGGGCATCGGCCGAGCCATTGCTATCGCCTATGCCCAAGCAGGAGCCAGCCAGATCGCCGTCGGCGCCCGCTCCGACTTGGGCGAAGTTGCTGAGGCTGTCAAAACCGCTGCTCGCAACGCTGGTAGACAGGAGCCCGAAGTCTTGACAGTGAAGCTGGATGTCACGGACCAAGCTTCCGTAGAAGGTGCGGCGAAGCAAATTGACGCACATTTCGGGGGGAAGCTCGACATCGTTATAAACAACGCTGGTATCTTGGACGAGATGAAATCCATCGCAGATACATCGCCTGACGCATGGTGTGAGTATCCTTCAGTGTGAACTTGATCCGAGAAAATAGCTTATACTCATCGGTTCCCAGGGAGAACATGGGAAGTAAACACTCGTGGTCCTTACCTGATCAGCCGATCGTGCATCCCGTTGCTGCTCAAAGGCGAACAGAAGACGCTCATTACCATCTCGAGCGTCGGCGCGCATGTAGTCATGCCCGGACTCTCCGCATACCAACCAAGCAAACTTGCCGTCCTGCGTCTCATGGAGTTTGCAGCTGCGGAGTACAAAGATCAGGGCTTGGTGGCGTTCGCGGTCCATCCTGGAAATATCCTGACTGACATAATCGGTGGCGGAGAAGGCATGGATGAGCAGTTCAAGTCCATCTTCACCGAGACTCTCGAGCTATGCGCCGATAGCTTGGTATACTTGACGGACGAAAAGCGGGACTGGCTGAGTGGGAGGTACATCAATTGTTGTTGGGATCTGCCGGAGTTGACGAGCAGCCCGAAGAAGGATCAGATAATACAGCAAGATCTGCTGAAAGTGAAACTCGCCTTGTAATGTAGCCAGCATAGACGAAATGACGGATGTGCATGTTGATGAAATGCTTTTGGTCGTTGATAGCTAAAGGTATCCCCGTAACATTATTGAGCTTATGATATCCCTCTGCTCCCCGCCGAACGCCATTATACAACTACTTTTGCCGAGATGTCGTGTTCAATTCTCACCATCCTTGGTCTTCAGCTTAGCCGTGTTCTTATTCACTTCCCCACCGACCGCCTCAACGGAACACGCCGATAGGTCGCCTGCGAGTATTCCGCCGTATTCCTCTGCCGTGAGAACATGATAGGTGGCCCTGTTTAGGATACTTGCCAACTTGTAGCTCTCTCCCGGCTGTAAAGCATCCTGGTGGACATGGGAATAGTGCATCGCCATGCCCAAAGCTCCCTGCAAGAACTTCTTGTGCTTAGTAACCCAATTGCTTCCACAGATATCGCACCGAAGCTCAACCCAACCGCCATCGCCGGATGGAACCACAGTTGGTAGGTCGGGATGGATACAAGCAGAGTTGTCGACCTTTTTTGGCGCTCGCGTGCGGCGTTTCTTCTCCGGGCCGCCACGAGAACTGGAGGCAGCTGGTGTACTGTACGTGGGCTCATCGTCACCCAGCTCTGACGGGGATCGCGAGCGCTTGACCGATTCAGATACGCGCTTGTTCATAGCCTCAAATGCAGCATCAGTCACCGCTTGCTCAGGATCGATTTCTGGTTCGGCGACCGCTGGCGTTTCTGGCTCGTTGATCGCTGGCGTGGCTGGAGGGCCTGTATCTCCGCTAACAAAACCCTTCGAGATGCGTGCGGCTTCCGCCTACATCGACAGTCAGCACCTTGTAATCTCAGAGAAGATAGACCACTCACGGCCATCTGCTGCTCAACGTCCTTCTTCCGCTTCTCGATTCCCACTATCTCATCGAAAAGGGCCTCGATTTTGCTCTCAACAGCCTTCTTTTCGTCGTCATATCGATCGATTTGGGCGTTAAAGCCATCCATAATAGTCCGAATCTGGTCCCATTGGGTACGAATGTTCGCCATGGTAGGCTGGAGTGAGACTGTTATCGCCGAGATGAAGCTGTTGATGACAGTGCACTGGTAGGCGCTCTCGTAGACTGTGGGTCAATAGATAGTATGGAGATGTTGAGTGAAGAGATGTTGTTGTTGTTGTTGTTGCCGATAGTCAACTCTCCATCCGAACTAAAGTATGTCAGTGCTTGAGCTGATGCCCTGATGTCACCACGTTTCACCTTTCGAAGTGAGAAGAGGTGAGTGGCATATTGACTCTCAAGTGAATGCTCCGAAGCTCGACAGTCACATGACCCTTTCCGCATCCGGCTAGCAACTTTCGCCCCACATTCGTACCTTGTACCTGCATATTGCAGCCTTACGTGAACGCGACTGCTTCACGCGCAAGGTTGAGCATTGAATGGAATCGCAACTTCTTGGAAACTCGCAACGCGGCCCAAGCTTCTCGGAACGGACTCTGAAGTACTATAAACGCAACGCACCCTCATAAAGCAAAGGAAATGCAAAGATCATCCTTACCGGCAAACACCAGCACCACCGACAAGCGCTTACAACGGCAAGCGTTGTGCAAACACCCTTACTGTCCGAATAGTGTCTCATGAACGGCGAGCGTGCAGAGGGTAAACGGAAGGACTACTACGCCTTCTTAAGCGAACACCGTCCACGGGAGAAGTACACATGCAAGCGATTCAAGCCCACTGCGCTGTCGAGTGACATGGCACCTTCTCCAGAATCTAACGATGCGCTCGCCCGCCTGGAGCGCGAAGCCGAAGACAGCGACGAAGACATGTCGGACTACATCTCCGAGCGGCCGGTCTTCCTGGGCAACTCCAGCTCAGGTCCGAAGCTCAGCGCGTGGCGGAGAGTTGAAAGATTTGGAAATCGCAGCGCTTTCGAGACTCCGCAGAAGCACCAGGAGTTGACGGATGCGGATCTTCATGAGATGTTCCCTCCCATCCCCGGCATGCCTGGCCCGCATTTCGGAGTCGGGAGTCCCACGTCGCCTACCAATCTGAGGGTCAATAGGTGGAAAGCGCATCAGCTTCGTCAGAGCACCATTAAGAGGGAAAAGAGGGTGAAGGTGTCGCCGAAGCAGGCGAATACGGAGAGCGACATGGGTCTCTTCTCCCTCCTGCCTGGTGAGCTGAGGAATTACATCTACCGGCTCGCCTTTGTGCCTCCGCCAGAAGAGCAACCAGTCCTGGTCTCCGGCTCAGACTTAGTCTGCGGGCGCGGCGCCTGCATCCACAAGAAAGCCTGCCGTGCAGCTCCAGCTATCGCCTCGACTTGTCGCCAGATCCGGAATGAGTTGATGCCTATCTTCTGTTCAGAGAACGAGTTCAGGTTCGATGCAGTGATGGTGAGGAATCGGTGTGTGAGTGCTTGGATGAAGAGTATGAACACCTACGCGCGGATGATCAAGAAGGTGGTGCTGGAGATTACGGTGCACGACCGACACGGCATGGGTTTCGCGACCAATTCCCAGCTCTGCGAGATCAGCATCGAGTGTCCTGTAGGGAGAGCGGATGCGATGTTCGCGGTGGTGTTTGATGAGAAATTGCCCAAGGAGAAGGTTGATGATTGTGGGCTCAAGGGGCTGATCGACAAGCTAAACACAGGTACGTATCGAACCCTGGGCGGCCCTCATGGACGCCTTGGAACCCTTGGGATTAACTTAATGTTGTGTGAAACTTCTACTGACCACAGAGTTTAGAGCTTGGAGCATCCAGCAGTGGCAGGGCGAGCAAATTGGCCTATATCCTGGGCTCGGACGAGTTGGCGGAGCTGGTGTTCAGGTGTAAGAAGTGATCGCGCTAATCACCTATCCCGATCGCATCGCATTAGCTTGGCGCTTTGTTGACGGCCTTGGACAGTACACAAGAAGCGCTAGCAGCGTGACATCTATCCTCGGGATCCGAGAAGGGAGTGGTGGGAGAGCAGAGCATACTGTCGGCGGAAGGGCAAAGCTGTTCTGACGTTTGGAAATGGGATCAATGTTTTGTTGCCGAGCTTGTGCAGTTGCGGTGAATGTTTCCCGTACAATTGAGCGTGGCATTGGGATGGTAGCAGGCGATAGGATTGCTTGGCTGGGGTTTGATAGAAGACGAGATGAAACCCAAGATGGAACTCAAAGCCTCATCTCCCCGCCACGCTTTGAGTTTAGTGACAGCGACAACCGGCGCTAGGCCCGCGCCATGCCGGTGAGTGGAGATCCGCTCAGCCCAACGGTGTTCGAAAGCCGATCACATGCATCTCTGACCAACTTTCAATGCGCGAGCTGCATACATATTCTTCTAGACCTTGCACCTACCTGCAGCCAAATAAACATAGCAAGAACGATACGTAGCAATAGACACGTACTCCTCAGTGACTAGCGCCGTGTGTAACAGAGCTCCGCGCAGGCAATCGCAGAGTATAAAGCTTGGACCGCTCGCTCCAGCCATTCGAGCGCCGACCCCCATCAATCACTCTATTTCTCCCAGCAACCAGATTTCCCCGTCAGCAACCAACGTTTGAGAAGTTGGCATTGGGCCAGCCTTCCGCTTTTACGAGCATCATCATTCGACGTTGTCACCTTTCTTATACCTCTGGCGCCACACGAGAAACTAGGCAGCTAGCTGAATCCTTCGCACACCACCGCCTTTCCATTCGCAGGACTCCTCGGCGCAAACGCAGCTTCAGCATTTGTAGCTAGCTGTCAGCACCACCTGCCTCCTGCCCTCTTGTTCCTGATTCCTGAACTCGCTTAATTGAGAGATAGTTGTTGCTAGGGCAATGTTCTTCAAGCGTATCAGCAGATCGCGCAGTAACTCCCAATCCTACGTCGACCAATACAGCCCCCACGACAGCAAAGCCAATTCCGCCTCCTACGACGACAGCAAGTACAGCGGCGAAAAGTACGCCCTTGCCGGTGAAGGGCCTGACGGGACGCAAATACGACCTTCCTCTTCACGCGCGAGCGACAACGCGCCGTCGCAGATGTTCGCTAGGCAAAGCCAGCCACAGGAGGTGCAGTATCAGAGCCCACCTGTGAGCGCTGGTGGAGCGAGAGGGGGCATGGCGAACGGGTATGGGAGCTACGATAGTGATATGAACAATGCTCCGCCGCCGAGGCAGAAGACTGAGGTTGCGCCGGCACCGGATTTGTTGTTGGCGGCTTTCAACCAGGCGTTGAGGCCTTACACGGATAAGGTTGAAGGTTTGGAAGCTGAGATTGCGGATTTGAGAGCATACATCGATCAGTTGGAGGCGCAGAGGAGTGATGTGCATGCTTGGATTGATAAGCGTGGACTACGACCTGGTATGCACCCAACGAAGTTCCCTACCACGATGACAAGAGAATGATTGCTGACAGTGAGTGCTATTAGATGTCCCACCAAGCATAGCCCACCAAATGGACACGGCCTCCCACGCCTCCTCCCCTACCCACGCCGCTGCGACACTGAACGCGCAACTCGACCGGAAGATCACGATCGTGAACTTCGACCTCCACCGTCTGCAAGACGACCTCAACGACTCCCTACCTACCCCCTCCTTCTCAGCATGTATGCTGAAGTTCCTCCCCGACATCTCTCGCCTCTCCTCCCTCCCCAGCGGCCCGAGATATGCCTTCGACCTCCTCCTCAAACTCGGCGGCAACCTCAACTCCCACGGCGGCCTCGAGAACGGCGACGAAGACGACCTAGCCGAACGTCGCGCTTTCTACGGCCGCCTGGACGAGGCCATGGTCGATGTCGTTCGCGGGAGGTTCAGAGAAGAGGGAGAGAGCTGGGGCGTCCAGCGCGAAATCAAGCGCATCGAAAAGACCGGCGCATACCTGAGGAATTGGGGCGTGGAGCCTTACTTCCCGCGTACGCTGGAGGTGATGCGCGATGGCAGTGGACACGCAGGCGAAGGTGCGGCGTCGCCGCCGCAGTACCAGTAGGATGGTACGCGGACGGTGAGGAACTACCAGGATGCTGCGATGGCTGCCGAAGCGGTGCGGGAGGCGGAGATGAAGATGAAGGCGGAGGAGGAGGGACGGCGGGACTCACACCAATCATGAGGAGAAAGTGGAGATGGGAGAGGCGAAGGTGGGTGTGATGTACACGCCGACGAAAGTCCGTAGTACTGCCAATGGGAATGGGAAAGAGAGGAAAGTGAGTTGGAAAGCGGCATGACGATGAGCTCTTGCACACACACGTATAGCGCTCTGGACAAGATACCAATCGATATGGGTATTGCAGATATGGGCGATGGCGCAGGGAGTTCGATTCACACCACGTTGCACGCACGGGAGTCTGGGTATCGTGGGAAAAGCATCATAGATGTTCATGGTTAACGACTCTCATAGCTTAGCTTACTTTCACCTTCGATGGATACTGTGTAACAAATTAAATTAGCAGCTAGTCGGGGGTATCATTGCGCCTCCTTTCACTTCACGTTGATCGTATTGGCTGTTGTTGGTGTGCGCTCGACGCGGTCGTTGGCTGCTGACTGTCAACTGCATGTGCTCTGCACGTTCGAGCTAGGATCTCAGTATACTATGGGCCGATAGCGTACTCTTTGAGAAGCGTCGACTGTTTCGGGATTGAACGCAGAAGGAGCAATACTTTCCACGTTCGAGCTAGGATATCAGCATAATTTGGAGTGCTGGGAGAGCGACATGGCAGGTCAGACTGTGCACTTGGAATACGAGAGAAGCGGCACATAGATGCACGCAGCACGCAGCTTCGCATGTCCTTTCCAGCTTGATGTGTATATACGTCTCCAATTCTCGCCGGTCAGATCAGTACCTCAGCAGCCTCTACGGGTACATGATCGCTGCAGCAGGATCACGAGGCTTCGATGAATCATCTCGGAAAGCAAATACTACCTCCAGTGCTGGGAAGGCGATGTAGTAGCTCAAATACCGCGGTTGGAGTACGAGAAAAGTAGCCATTTGACCGTTACCGTGCTATCAACACTGCGTACGCTGCATTGCCATGTGAGCTTGCTGCAGTGTGCAAAAGCGCTTCCCGTCCCATCAAACCTCACCAAACGCCTTGACCAGCATCCATTCTCACCATCATTCTCATCTCGTCTAGTAGAAGCGATGACACTTTCCAGCCGCCTCCAGCTCCCGCTTGTATTTCGTCAGCAATGCAAGCGGACGGTCACCGTACTTGATGTCCATGGAGCCACCAATCATCCAGAACACCTCCTTGGCTCGAGTAATAGCCACATTACAGCGGCCAACATCGTCCATAAACCCCATAATGTCACCGTATTGGCAAGATCCGTCGAATATCACCATAAATGACTCCTGGCCCTGGCTGGCATCCACTGTGAGGACGCGAGGCATGTCGCAAATGGTGAGGTTTTGATCCTTGTCAAGCATCTTGTTGATCCGGTCTTGGTACTCGTGCAGCTGTAGGACGTTAGCGGTGCCTGAACATCCCATTGCATGTTGGAGAACTTACCGCATAGCTATACGCACAAATGATCATGACATGCTCCTCGAGACTCTTATCGGCCAGCTTGAAGTACGTCTGCAAGTACGGCAGGATACTCTTGAAGAACACATCCACGTGTTCCGCAACGTTCAGAGATTTGGTGGCCGGATGACGGAGCCTGTCGCCTTTGACCTACATGAAACCACAGTCAGCACATTCTCATCGAACGCAGTCTCGATTTGAGCGGCGGTTAGGCGCCACAGTAGCCCCAGAGCTCATGTAGAGAGCTGAAGGACTACATGGGGAGCTTCAAACATCTCCAGCAGGCTCGCAGATCTGAAATCGGCTGGTAGACGCTCTAGTGGCTCCAGACGTCAATCATCGCAGTGGGAACGTACCTCAATCCAGTGCAGCCTGGCATTCGTATCCGACGCTTCCCGCTTGTACCTTGAGCGCCCAGAGTCCTCCCTGATGCCCTTATTGGCGATAATCGTAGTGAGAAGCGTTCCGAACCCTTCCATCTTGGCATCCAGCGTGTCATGAGTGCCCTCGCCATCACGGAGCTTGCCACGGTAGATCTCGCGGTTCGGGAATGCAGAGATGGTAGCGTGCATGCGACGTTGCTCGAGCAGTCTGTAGCACGGGAAGCCTTCTCGCACAAGCCGACACGGTAATGGTATATCGAGGCGGCCGTTGAAGGCATTGAAGTCGATACGGCCTTTGGAGCAGGTGTTCGTGGGCTGCAGTTGCCTGGCGAATGGATTAGCAATCTCTCTGTAGGAATCCAGCCGCGATAGTCCGATGGAGGTCAGGACAGGTGCCGGAACACGTCTTGCTCGAACGGAAATGCGGGCTGTCGGTGACTTGAGTGCCTGCGTCTTAAGTGCGGCGAATCTCAAGTTGATCGCCTGACCATTGGTGTCCGGCGCACGGCACAGCAGATCTGCGACGAGCGATTTTTTTGGGGATAACTCACTTGTCGTCGCCAAACATCACAACGCCTTTGACCCCATCGGCCCATCTACTGCATACGATGCCGCTCCAGACATTGACTTCCAGATCCTTGGCAGCCTACTCTGGTGTCAGCATCTCTGCCACAGGTTCCATCTATCGACAGTGCAACGGCCAGCATAGCTGCTTCGGCCGGCCGCCGCATTGCTGAGATTTGCACATACCTCATCCACAAAGACGACTACCCCTAGCCGCTTTAGGCCCCACTCCTTCTCAGGCGCATACCAGTTCTCCAGCATTTCACTCGAGCGAACATTGCCCGTGGTTGTAAGCATGAACCGATTTCTGCCGATAATATGGGCTCTGCACTGCCGGTAGGCCTGCCTATAGGTCTCAAGCGCGGTATCGTTCTTCGGGGATAAAAGTTCCTCACGCTCCATCCCGCCCTCAGCGTATCTGCTGAGGAACTCACGTAAGAGGTCCCATGCGTTTACGGTACGGCCCATTGGAGTGTTTTTGTCGTTACGCAGACGACGGGTAAGCTTGTGGTCCTTTGCCTCTGCTGCATTTAGCACCGCTTGAACAATGCCGTGCCTAAACAAGATGGGTCAGCAGACATCTCAGAAAGATTTCAGGGGTTGGAGGGTCTGGAACGGCCTCCCAAGGTGTCAGTGTACGTACTCGCGGGCTGTGCCACCCTCGGTCTCTCGCTCGTCCAGCGCACTCAGTAGCTCGTAGAAGGGTACGATGTTGCTGCTTCTCGACTGTGACGAGGTGTTGTTCGATGACTGGTCGCCGCCATCGTCACTTGGAGTATGGTCTCGTACGGTGGGATACAGGCGGTTGAACTTGAGCCCCGGCTGTAAAGCGTCTTTGCCCTTGAGCTTGGCCAGCTGAACGGCCAGGTGGTCGACGTTGCTATTAGCCGGTGCTAAAGCTAGCACATGGAAACCGAGAAGATGGAAGTAAACACTGAGTGCTTGTTGCAGTAGCGTCTTACCAGTACCAGCAGGGCCCATGACTGCAAGCGATAGGTTAGCAGATATCTCACAAAGTCGTCTAGGTTCTGAGAGGTCTGAGGTGGCCTCCAGGGTGCTACCCATGGGCATACGTACCAATGATGACGCCACCCTTCGCAGCTTTGATACCGCGGACGACTTGTAGCTGCTCAGCGTTCCAGCTCATCCAGTGCAACAGCCACTCGTCTGCTCGACGCTTGACATCCGCCGGGATGGTCGCACCGGACTCTTTCGGCTGGGTGATATCGATCTCCGCGATAGCGTCATGTGCTTGGTTAAGCAGAATCGCCTGCCAGCGCTCGTTGCTCTTCAACTGCAAGTCGGAGATGGTCGAGAGCTGTGCGCCGTGCGTGGCAGAGACGTAGACCGGATCGATCTTGATTTCAAAGTAATTGGCGGTCCTCTGGATGTGCACCTCTTGACCAACACCGAAGTACTCCAGCGGCGCTGAGGTCAGACGGAAGAATGCGTCGTGAGACGGAAGGCCGGCGAAGTTGCCCATCAACTGAGCTCTGAATCTCACATCCTTTTTGTGTTGTCCAGGATTAGTGAAAGTGATCCAAGTGTTAAGCTCCTTGGGAAGGCGATAATGTAGCTCATCGTTGACGCTTCCGAGCTTCTGGAAGTCTCTAAACTTCACACCGAGTACTGCAAAGTTGCCGACGGCGAATAGCCTGGCTCTATGATAGTTTTGAGACCATAGCTTGAGCGCTACTCGTGCTTCTGCTTCGGAGGCCTCGGCAGCGTAGGCCAGCTGCACTGCAGCTTCCTTGACCGTACTGAAAGTATCCGAGCAGGCCAATGGAACCATCGGAAACTTCACGGTACCACGGAGAAGGTCGGCTGGCTTCTGCAGGCCGTTCCGGTCGCAGTGGATGCGGTCGACGTAGTCTCCAAAAGCCTTGTACTCGACTTGGCCGATGCTTGGCAGCAGTAGGCCATCACCGCTGCGCAGCCGCTTGCGGATCTTGTTGAGCTCGTTGCGGGCGGGGAGGGACAGACTCGCGCCCTTCAGCTTGAGAACGACGTCATGGCGGCCTGCACGAGAGGTTAGTCACCACATGCTTACGCGGAGATGCTTTTGATGTTGGCACACCTGGCTCAAGGAAAGATTTGAGGACCTCGATAACGTCGCGCTCAGCGTCACTGAGACGGGTTTTGTAACGCGCCAGCTTGTTGAAGCCCGAGCTCGTTGCTGGACCAGCCTGAAAACGTATGCAAGCTGTAGCATCTTCATGCTCGTAGTTCGTGATACCGGGGATAACTGAGGCGGAGGGAACGGTTTTGTAGTCGTTGAAGTGCCACTCCACGGCGACGGAGTGGTAGATATGGCACTCACGGAGCTCCTGGCTGGTTATCCGCACGAAGTTGCATTCGAGACGCACTGCGGGCGCGATCAAGAGTTTGTTGAAACCCAGGCGGAGATGGTACCCATGCTCCACCAAATCCATACTCGGCGGCACATGCTTCTTCTCCTCGCCAACAACGAGGTAGCACGGCACCTGCGGTATAGTAATGCCCGTCAAGTTCTTCAGCAACCGATTGTCCACGTCTCCATTCTGCGCTTGGTACTGGTAAAGCGCCACCAGCTGTGTGCTGCTGCTGATGCCTTGCTTCGTCACGCCGTCGACCAGCTTTGGGAGGTGCTTGTACAGCTCGCCATCAGGATCGTCGAAGGATGGGCGTAAATCTTGGTCGTCTTTGTCGGAGTCCGAATCGGCGTTCCAGCCGGAGGCCATCGTGGCGGTGGCTGCGATGCGGTGCGTGAGAGGTGTCGTGTTGCTGGCGGTGGACGATGACAAGACTGCGATGGATCTGTGCAAAGCGGAAAGAGGGCGAGGAGCGTGAAGAGATTTTGTAGGGTGGCAAGGCGCTAGTGGCACGACAACGTCGTAAGAAGCGAGTCATCAAGTTCTGTTTTCGCGAGGAAGGTACGGTGTTGAGGAAGGTACGACCCACTTATCTCGTTTGCAATTCCAAAGAGATCCCTACGCCGTCATGACGAACCCATCGAACATACCAATCGACAGCTTCAAGGACCGCTTCAGTAGCGTGAGAAGCACTTATTTGCCCCTTTCGCCAGCAGTGCTGCCTTTGTTAGCTATTTGCGACGACTTGACCTGCGACATGAAGGGTTACGCACGTGTATCACGAGCTCAGCAGCCGAAGTTGGCAACGAGACAATGCAATCCCTTCAGAAACACTATCACATGCTTGTGACAGTGAAGTCTGCACATGAGCAGCTCCTTGGTGCCCGAACATGAAGTCTTTGCTGATGTGCGCTTGTGGATACATGTTGAAGGGAGACTTGTTGAGGTAAGACCTACCTATAACGATCCCCGAGAGATTCTCAGTCGAGACATATTCACGATACGCATAGGTACTCAACTTTCGTGCGATCACTCAGCATCGATCCATGCTTCCAAGCCCACCTGCTCCCCACGCACCCAACACATCGATTGATTGGCCTCGGCCGAACCACACACGGTTCAACAGGTGTCCGTGATTGTGTCGACCTGGACGTCGACGCTGATGTCCGTAGGATCGATTGAATACATCTCCCATACTGTGAAGAAGTCAATAACGGGCCATCGTTGTTTAGGTGGCAAGCAACATACCGATGCATTCTGTTGCATTAGTGCCTCCGTACTTGTCCGTGATGGTATCGGTATCGCCTACCATTGTCAGTCTACACCGACGACGCAACGAACTTGGATATGTGAGCTTACAGTCGTTGACGACACCCATCATCGAGTCGACACACGCGGGGTCCGGGCCTCCACCGCTCGTTGGGATGATAGAAGTCGTCGACCCGAAATAGCATGCGGAAACATCCCGGTACTGTAATGCGGCGTACACGAATGGCGATCCAGACACCGCGGAGATGTTGTAGACCTTTGTGAGCGAAGGCTCTACGTCTGGATCTTCCAAGCTCGCCGAACCGATCTGAGCAGTGTTCGAACAGAAGTCATTGGCCACTGACTGCATTTGACAGAGCGGTACTGGGCTTGGAGTGCCAGTGTCATAGTCCGGCCCTGTTGTGTCTGGTTGGTTCGCTCCACATGCCAGACTTGGGGTTGCTAAGGGAAGAGATTGTGTTGAGGACGTGGAGACGGCAGCGCTGCTTACGCATACTGATGGTTGGGTCTGCGTGGTTGCGTTGGTGCCGTTGGTGCCGTTGGTGTCTGCCATGCTAGGCGTGTACAGAGTTCCTCTTGTGGCACCTCGCGGCGGGGTTGGTGGACTCTCCCTCGCGTGCCATAGTCTCTCGCTAGGATAAAACCCATGGACCTTTTCCACCCAATTGGCCAATAGGAAAAGGGCATAGTTCTGGGGGTTGTTCGCCGCCGCCTCATTGAAGCCGTCGCCAGTGAGAGATATATACTTCGCATCCACGGTCCTGTAAGCGAGCCACTCGTAGCCCGCGGAGTTCTGGATAACGTGGTCTGTCATATACTTGAGAGTATTTTCGATAGGGTGGCTGAGGAAATCGACGTGCAAGACTTCATGGGCCCAAGTAGCTGCACGGTTCCAGTAATCGCGGATGTCATTCGAAGGTGTTCGGGCCTCGACTTCGCCCAGAGAAGCCAGGTCAAAGTACAGCGGACAGAAGTTGATATTGCCCTCGACACCTGTACGACCGTTTTCGTCGTGCAAAGTGTATGCTTCGGTGGTCGACACAGCTGCAGGGTTGTTGGGGTCCGGGCACTGGTCGAAAGGACAGACTCCCGCGAGGTCGTCACAACGTACATGCTTCACCGCAATTAGTCCGTGACAGGATTCGAAGAACGCTGGATTCAATTGACTCACCAAGCGCCACCCAATCCACCAAGCGTAATCCAGAGTTGTTTGCTGATCGAGATTCTGTTTTATGTCATCCCGGATATGCTCCGTCTTGTATCCTGGTCCGAAGAATTCAATGGCGGCGGCACTATTCCAGTCGACATCCGGATATACTATCTCGTAGGTCTCGGGGTCGTACTCGCCACCAGCCAATGTACTCTGTCCTCGGAAGCCGTCAATGATGTATTGCTTGAATGAGTCAGACCTTCTCATTTTCTTCTGAAGGAGATCGCATCCCTCGTAGCCCCACAGAACGATGCTGTCTGTGGTTATATTGTCGCGAGGCGCTCCTGGAGGAATTTTGACAGTCCCGTTTGTCGACCGTTTGAACCGAGCGTCGCGGAGACCAGGACCTCTTGAAGCCGTAGAGAGAGCGACATGTACTACGGCGAGTACTGTAAAAAGCTGCAACATGATAGCAATGGGATACGCAACACAGAATGATTCTGCGACTTACTTACGTTGAGGGCATACTACTTATCAGGCTATCGCGCTCTCATGTGCGCGGCGGACTCGAAACACCAACAGTCGCCCGCGCGGCGTAGACGACGCACTATCCTTGGTGGGATGCAGGACCCTCTGCCTTGAGACCCGCGCCGCATGATTTCAGCGGAGTGAGGAAGAGGTCAGAGAGTCAAATTCAGGAAGGAGGGCGCCTTCGGAACATTCCGCACTGTGCCACAACCCAGATGAATCCTCTTGGCTCCACTCTCTTCCCTTTCAAATCATCCACTGCACGGCACAGGCATGCTCCAGGTGGCGGCAATCTATTCTTGCGGCCATCATGTACGGCACGGACTGATGACCTGTTGTTCCTACTGTGCCACCAACAGCGCCAAACAAAGGATTGAGACGTCGAAACGCTGGCCATACTTCGACCCTGTGTTGGTAAAACTGATGGTCGTCGATGTGTCCACTTCGATCCAGATGGCACAGTACTGTGCCGCATTTGAACGGGCGTGGAAGGAGATTTGATGGTATAAGTCCACCCAGCCATGCAAGACGTCGATAGATCAAAGTACGTTTAACTCATCATGTTCGGCATCCTTTTGATACATCTTCTGCTTGCCAGCCTTGGTATCCAAATAGTTTCGACTCAGACAGTGTCAGGGACAGCTCCCTCATCTCCTTCGGGCACAGCAGGTCTTGCCTCCACCGCGGATGGAAATGTCACCACACAGCACAAGCTCAATTTCCACTCTTGCAGTGCTGGTCAGAAAAAGGCTATCGAGGACGGCCTCGGTGAAGCCTACAAGATTCTGGGCGCCGACGGCAATGCCAACATCGATAAGCATTGGGGCTCCATGGCGGCGATAGACTTCTTCGGCAATCCTCTATATGCGAAGAACAAAGGCTTGAACGGGGGTAGAGAAGGCCTGAAGCGCGACCTGCAGAAAGCCAGAAAGTTTTCGAAAGGGGGATGGTTCGGGAATTACCAGAAGACAGATATCTACTGTGGGTCTGGTTCGATGCCTTCACCAGACTGGACAGACGCTTGCTCCAGTGGGAACCTTCCCATCACGGAGTCCATCGTTGTTGCCAATGGGTACCCTGACGGCAAAACCGGCGTTACGGCTATGATGTTGTATGTTGGTCTGCATCGCTTTTCATCTCCTTTTAGCTCTCCGCTAACAACGATAGTTGCGATGAGTGGTTCGACCACGGTCGGCTTCGGGATGCGATCAACAACGGCAAGAGAAATCTCCCCGGCAGATACGCCTACAATCTCGCCCAATATGACAACCGCGCGAGGTATTGGATCACAGCCATGATGCTGGATCATAGGATCGGCGTCTACCCTCAAGACAATCGGGGCGTGCCTCAAATGTCTTATCGACGGGTGAGTCGTTGCCGTCCCGCCAAGATAGATCCGTCGTAGGAGATCGGTGGGGCCCGGCGGTCTGCAAGCCGCAGCTATGATACTGACTTGAGCCATAGTATTCAAGAATCAATGCCAGATTTGTCACGGGGCTAATCCCATGCAAGACAATCACCAAACTCATCGTTGGAGACCCATATGCCAGTACTTTCAACAACGCACCGAGCGTCTCCTGGTATGCACTCGCACAATACGTCCAGGGTCAGATCGGCAATTACCCTGTGCTGCCATTCGTCCACTAAGCGGCTGAGGGAGTCATCGCTGCGTATAGAAAGCTGTCGGGGAAGGAGAGGGGAGTGAGACCAGGGTGGAGGGATGGAACGAGGGAATATGGTCACTCAGAATAGAGCCTTGTTAACCGTTCATGCAATTAGCGTCAGTAGCTGCGTAAGCGTGCAAAGGCGAAGACACATTGCCTCCCATGCACATCGCCTGGCGGCGTAGCTTCCTTCGAATTTGCAGCTTGTTACCACAAGTGACCTGCGCGGTCCTGCCTGCCAGAAGTGCCGACCAGCATTTACCACGAACGATTCACAGCGTTGCTACACCCATCCTCTGCGCCTCCGGGCAGAGCGTGACGTCGTCGTCATACGCCTGGACACAGTGAGTGCAATATGTTAGCACGAGGTTCAGAAAACGTCTAACTGTTGGTACACACGGGATGACTTACAGCGCCCCAAGATTTAAGCTTCTCACAGTATGCATCCATCGTATCGCAGCCGGCCAGATCGAACACACGCAGCATAGACTCAATGCCAGCATAGGGTGGGATCAACTCTAACGTATCAGAGTTCATGACCGCGTAGCTGTTATCAAGCGTGATGTTGTCAATCTCGTCATCGTCTTCCTCTGTGTCGCTATCAAACAGCTTTGGTGGACGCTCTCTGATGTTGTAAACGAACACTGGCTGCTTCGTAAACCCGTCTTGTACTACTGGCGATGGCCAGCCGAAGATGTATTCCCAGTGCTCTCCCACGTACGACCCAAGCTTACGGTCAGACCCATCTTCATCGTCGAAGGCGTTAAGACGCCACGGCCATGTCAACTTAACAGCCCCGCAACGCCGAAGTCGAAGACAAGCCATGCGATATTCCTCCGAGTGAACATCTGGTGGGCGCAGATCCCCAAGCTCGTGAGCTTCGTGGCCGAACAAGCAGTAGTGCGCCACCGCCTTGCTGCGAGTCTTGAGATACAGCTCGCTCGCTCCCTGTCTTCGCTCCTCTGGCAAATAGGCGGAGATTGCGTAGGTAAAGCCATTCCAGTATACGCGAGGCCATTGAATCGGTGCCGTAGGCGGGCTATAGGGCAATGGGTTTGATGTCGTGAAAAAATGTTGTCCAGAGCCGGAAGGCTCCGGAGCTGATTCTGTCGGTTCGTCGCCGAATAAGAGGCTCTTGAAGTATGAGAACATCGTGGAGCGCTCGCCGTTGTTCGTCAATAATGCAATGAGAAGCAGTACGAGGGATGTCTGTAGGATTTTGGGGTGTAAGGTGATGCCTACCGGGCTGCGCTCGTGCGGCGCGTAGCGCAGTTGTTGGTTTTGTTTCAATTCTGCCGGGCAATGATCTCATGGTCGTCTGCTGCACCGATGGATGTTCAGAAGGACTACATACTCAGGCAGGTGTGGTATCTTTGAAACGATATCCTGTTGCAGCATTTCGAGATCTGTTGTGGTTCAGTGAAGCAAAGCACGTCAGGCTTGTGCAAGTGTGTGGTTGGAAGTCCACGCCACTCCACTAGCTCACGCCCCCAAGGAGCCAATCAGAGCGACTCTCACTGCAGCGAGACAAACCACAGCTGGCATGTGGAAATCAGAAGAGACTGCTCTGATGCTCAGCTACTGTTCAAAACGTTATCAAACCTATAGATCTTGCCTTCCTACTACATACTCATACTAACACCTCACGTCTCTCACTCCCCCCCACCAACCCCCACCCTGCCTACCCCAACCAAAGGCGAACTCATCCCAACTTCATCCAAACCAACTGGACTTTCAACCATCCCATCGCTCTCCATAGACGGACTCAAAACAGGACTCATAGCGATCTTCGGCCTCGCCTTGAAAACACTATCATACTCCGCTTCAGGCGAGAACAACTGCTCTTTAGGCGTGAGATCTCTCCTCCCTATCTCACCGTTCCTCCCTACGGTCGTCTCGTCTAAAGCGATGGACGACCGCCTCGAAGTCTTCTTGGGAGTATCGAATTGATTCACGGGATAGATGGAGCTACGCGCTCGGGAATGGGTGGACTTCTTCCTCTGGAGGGTTTGGGGTTGGGGCTGAGGTGCAAGGGAGATGGACTGGCGGGTTCGTTCTGCTAGAGAGGCGCGGGTGTCGGGTGCTGGCTCGTCTGCTGTAGGTTTGTTGGTTGTGTCGGCTTTTGGTGCTGTAGGCGAAGGTTCAGGGACGGTGGAGGAGGAGGAGATATCGTCCGAGCTTCTGAAAGCCATAGACATGCGTGTGCGCTCTGCCAAAGACGGCCGCGGTGCTGCTTTAGTGTCTGTTGCCGGGAGGGCTGGGACTTTGAAGGCGTGATCTGGCACCTGGGCAACATCTGCAACTCCCTCCGGTGACGACGTTCGCACCGCATTGGTAGTCTCGCGCCCATTGGGACCAGTCGGCTCACTGCCCAATCCCACCCCACTATCAGCCTTCCCACCCCCACCCCCATCCCCCTCACTCCCACTCCCCTTCCTTCCCCTCCTCCTCTCCTCCCCAGCGACATCCCAATACGCCTTCGGCGCCACTTCCTCCACCGGCGTTGCCAGCAAAGAACTACTACTCAACAAACTACTCCCACTCCCCCTCTTCTGCTGCGTCTTCAGTGGCGAGAAGATCTCACTTTTCAGCGGAATATGCTGCCGCTGACTCTCGACCTTGGGCTGTTGATAGCTGCGTGATCTTGAGCTGATCCTCCTACTTGCGCTTGGTCTCATTGGCACAGCTGTCTGGGATGGTGAGCGGGCATGTCGGTCGGAAGCGCCTGCTGAGGTGTCTAGATGGACGCTGGGGGTGCGGGAGGGTGGGCCCCGTCTCGGTGGAGGCGCAGAAGGCTTGGTTGGTGAAGGTGTTGGAGCCGTGGACCGGCGATTACGACGGAGTTCCTCACGCATGGAGGTGAGGATCTCGTCGTACTTTGCTGTTGCGCTTGTATGGCTATCGCTACGCTGGCGAGAGGGCTGTTTGGAGGAGTCAATTTGCGCGTCGCGGAGGCTCAGGGTTCGGTGCTTCTCAAAGCGCAGGTTGGCTGCTGCTGCACTGCCATTTACGCCGGTGGTCTGAGTGGATGTAGGCTTAGAAGCAAGCAGCCTCTCATGCATGCTCTGCCATCTCCGTACTCTCTGACTCTGCTGCCTCGCTGTCCGCTCCAACCCCTGCAACAGTCCAGCATCCCTCCCGTCCATCTCAGGTCTCTCCGCAATCTGCTCCAAAGACCTAGTAAGCACAGCATCACCACCCCCTTCCGCATCTCCATCCAAAAGAACCCTCTGCAACTCCTTACTCCCCACCCACCCCTTCCTAGCCCTCTCTTCCACACCCTCCAGCCTCTCAAGCCTCTTCCTATCCACTCTGACCTGCGCCCGCTCCTCCACCTCATCCATCCTCCTGTGCAATTCTGCGTCCTTTTCCACCAGAACCTCATACAACCGTCCAGAAACCTCCCTTTTCCTCTTCTTCTCCTCCAAAACCCTCCCCAGACTGACCCGATGCGCGACAGCAAGCGGTACTAAACACTCCCTTTGCCCCTTAGTCAATGCCTGCGCAGTCCCCAACCTCTCAGCAATCGGTGGACCGTGTTTGCGAGAAGCATAACTCCTCTTCTTCTCCAACGTAACCTTCCTCAACACAATCGCCGAAAAACACAGCAAGACTTCGAAGAACTTGTCCCCAGAGCATTCATCTAGCATAGTCTTCCTCAACACTGTCTCCTTGCCCAGGACACCATTCTTCTTCAGATCGTTCAGACATCTACATAAAGCCGCTCGCAAATTGATACTCTGCAATGGCTCCAAGGGCGGGTAGAAAGGCTGCAACTTATCTGCTGTTGTCGCTGGGTCGTACAGGCGGAAGAGATGGAAGAGAGCGAACTCGGTACTGCGGATGCGTTGGCGGGCATCCTGGTTGCTGAACGAGGAGATTGTGATGCCGGGCCAGTCGGGGAGGAGGTCGAGGTTGAGGAGGCGGAGGTTGGTGGTGAAGAGGGAGATTACTACTGAGCTCTGCGGTCGAGTGGTGGCATTCTTGGTTGATGCGGTACGTCTATGGCCGTTGGCGGTGGAGGAGGTTGTCGATTGTGCTCGGTCTCGAGGTGGTGGATGGTCCATCTTCGATCATTGAGGCTTTCGTGCGGTTGTTGGTTACAAGACTCTCATGTTTCGTTAGCCAGACATCTCGAACGTATCAGGTGATTGATATGCGGTAAACAGCAAGTACGTATGTACTTTGTAAACACCAAAATACTGGCCCCACTCGCATCCCTGCGTCGATCTTGTCCCAGAAACAGACACGAACTCTAAATTCGATTGCTGTTGCCATTGCCCATCTTTGCTGTTCGTACTGAACACACTGCTTGCTCAGCCCTTCCGGTTGCTCTTCATCACACACACAGCTCACGAGGCAGTCGCAAACCTTGAATTGCAGTGTACAAAGGCCTTGCGATCGTCCTACATCGCTCAACTCCCACCACCAGCGACACCCCACCATCGAGACAACAGACAGGACGCTTAACATGGCGCCCAGCAAAGTAGAAGAGGCGCCGCAAACCAATGCTCCACCCAGTCAGTCGCCTACACCCTCACTACATCCAAACCCACTGACAGCTCCCGCAGACGACGACTCAGGCCTCCTCACGCCCTCCCAAGCTGACGGCCAATGGACGCCAGACACCGGTACGTGAACAATATACATCGCACGTGAACGCAAGGCCCTGAAGAGGTGCGCCTTGTACAACACCCCTCCCTCCCTCTCGCACTCCGTACTAACAAATCTGTAGTCCTCTCAACCCTTCCCACCCTGCCCCAAACAAACTCCTCCTCGCCTTTACCCTTCTTCCACATGCTCGAGCGACTAAAAACAACCAAGCGCGAAGGCTGGCGACGCTTCGGGATCAACCATGGGGAAAGCATAAGCGATCATATGTATCGCATGTCCATTATCACTCTCCTCTGCCCTCCAGCCCTCGCCTCAAAACTCGATATAGCGAGATGTACGCGGATGGCTTTGGTGCACGATATGGCGGAAGCGCTGGTAGGAGATATAACTCCTGTGGATGGTGTGAGCAAAACGGAGAAGAGTCGCAGGGAGACGGAGACGATGGATTATCTTTGCTCGTCGTTGTTGGGGAATGTGCACAAGGGTAGTGGGCAGGCTGAGGCTATTAGGGAGGTTTGGCAGGAGTATGAGGACAGCGAAACACCGGAATCGCACTTTGTCCACGACGTCGACAAAATGGAACTTTTACTGCAGATGATGGAGTATGAACGCAGTCATGAGGGGAGATTGGATTTGGGAGAATTCAGTCGGGTTGCTAAGAGGATTGTGTTGCCTGAAGTGCAGACATGGGCGGAGGAATTGCTGAAGGAGAGGGAAGAGTTCTGGAAGGGAATGGGAAAGAAGCCTAGTGGGGTGGAGAGTATAGGTGAGGATATGAAGACGAAGCAGGATGAGTACTATGGGAATGGGCACGGGAGTGTGAAAGCGGCGAAGCTGGATCCGGAGACGAATGGGACAGCAACGAAGGAGCCTTGAGACAGGAGTCGGGTGTTTTGCGATCACAACAGCCTCGCGAGGAGGCGAGTGAATGAAAGATAGAAGCTAGACGCATCATTGCTCCGGCATGCATGGATAGATGATGCATCGTGTAGTGCGAAGGGCAATGTCCACTACGATCCCCTTCGACCAACGCAGCAATGATCAAGCTTCAAGACTACAGCGACGTGGATGCTACTGCTGCACCGTCTAGTATCTAGCTGTGCGGAGACGATAAGACCTGACGGTGATGGACAGTGGTCCTCTCCTAATCAACCTGCAAGATCAACTTCAGCCCTTTTGTCGAGCTGTCGCGTGGCTGCGCTTTAGTCTAGCTCATCTATCACTCTGTTACATCGCATGGGAGATGGTCGTTGTTTGCCTCTTCCTAGCTAGATGTGGATCGGCAAGTGTGCAGTAGCTGGGTCTGTTCACACTGGCGCGAGGTAATACATCTTGTAGAAACCATGCTGCTGCGCCTTACTGCTGCTTGGGTTGTCCATGTCAAGCAGCATTCATCAGTACCAATAAGCCGTTGCGAGGTATGAGTGTCGGATAAGCGTAGAAGCTCGCCAAACGCCAACTTGACGCGTGACGACAACGCCGAGCAACAAACTCCTGTGGAAATATTTCAGACATTACCAACTTAGCTCAATGATGCGATCCACTGGTTGTGAAATAGCCCGCAGCCCCATTCATTTGCTGCTGGGCGACTTTCTCTTTGAGTCGAGTCTTACCCAAACCCTAACCCTTAGCACCACAGTTTTGCTCGCCATGCCCGCGGTACTCCATTGAGACAACCATACCCGCCCGGGTAGCCACTCTCGAAGACTCGAACAACGACGACACATACGATGACTTTGGCCTTAGCATTGGACTGGACAACCAGGCGGCCGAAACCAGGCTGGCCGATATATTTCACGAGGTATAGTGTCAAGAAGAACTTTCAATGAAGAAGCTTTCGAGCCTTGTTCTCCTAGGTCCAATGCATTTGAGGGTGGAACCAACTCTGTACAAAAAGGTATCGACGTCCCATCTTTGCCTGGCTAGTCGCGGGGGACCGTTGGTGGAACAGTAAGAATTCGAGAACGGGATCATGTGTGTCCAACGTCGTGAGTCGGTACTGGGGAGTCTACCCGGCAGGACGGGAGAGCGATGGACATTGCCTGAGACTGTGGTTCATTTTCTCTGCGCCGGCCTGCTGGACGGGAAAAGCGCGGAGGTTGCCAGAAGTGAGTGATATTGACAAGGTTGACAGATGTTTATTTGATGCATGCAGGCACGGCTGGGCGGCCCAGGAGGCGAAGGAAATGCGGTCTCGCGGGGTTTCATGCGGTATTCATTACCTGGCTGGTGCCCTTGCGTGTCTGATAGACCACCCTGCAAATGATGAACGCGCATGGCGAACGTGCATTTGGTAAGCAGCGTGGCGGCAGGGGTCCTGCATTTGACAGGTGGAGCCGAGAGAAGGATTGACTGTGCATATAGAGGAAGCACGCTAGACGGCGCGGGTTGCTTGTCCAGGTCCCATGACGGAGCTAGTGTGTATGGAGACTTGAGCGGTGATTCGGTGTCAACGATGTTACCGTCTTGGATCAATCTGGGACGGTTTCGCGTGCCGTACTGTCCTTCAGGATGTGGCTTTCGACGACAAAGCCGTCGGAAAAGAGGCATTGGCACCTGCAGAGTCTCTATGTGCCGCATTGCCGTCGTCAAGCGCCCTGGTTCGTCACTCGGGCATTTCACTGTCGAGATTACGACCACCGGCGCATGTTGATCTTGAGCCTCGGCGTGTCCGAGACGATACGGTATCCACGTTGATCTCCTCTCTTGAAACCACCAAGGGTGAGGCCAATCCTGCCATAGACGTGCGAGATACCGCAAGGTGATCGATGCGAAACCGACCTGGTGTAAGCCGATGCTAATGACCCCTTTCCTTACCGCTTGCCCATGAAGTTCGGGATCCAGTATTGGCGAATTTCTTCCTAGATCCCTTGTCGGACATCGGCGATGAACGATCCTACTTCCTACAGGCCTTGCGGATCCGGAAGCTATGATCTCGAGCTTGGCTAAAACGCACCACATCCCTGTGCGTATGGCTTCGCACGATATGACGCCAGCATGGTTCGCAATCCTTCATCGGCCAGCACGTACCGCAGAGCTGCATATAGCATGCAAGTGTGAGCGCTCCTGGCCGTTTGAGTGGCATGTCAAGCCGGTGCGCAAGCCGCGACCTGGCTTGTGTCCCGTTGGCTACAGACGACTTGGCTTGCTGATAGGTCTGATCGTGGCTACCCAAGTGCTT
>JAKLLW010000775.1:0-24143 GCA_022814695.1 Neocatenulostroma microsporum | reverse complement strand
TTCCTTGGACCGTTGTCAGAGTTATTCGGCCGACGGATAGTCCTCCAACTCAGCAACCTCTTCTACCTGGTTTTCAATTTGTGCTGCGCTTTCTCTGGCAACATCGGCATGATCATTGCTTTTCGGTTCCTGTCCGGTCTAGGAGGTAGCGCGCCCATGGGTATTGGCGGCGGTGTGCTAGGAGACATCTGGTTGCCACAGGAACGTGGTAAGGCCATGGCCATCTACTCTTTGATGCCCCTGCTTGGACCGGCTATTGGACCTATTGCCGGTGGCTTCATCGCCGAGTACAGCACATGGCAATGGGTGTTCTACTCAACTTCTATCGCGGCTGTGTTCATTCAAATTCTGGGCGTGTTCTTCTTGCGGGAGACGTACGCCGCTGAGATCCTCAAGCGTAAAAAGAAGCAGCTCATTAAGATCACTGGCAACAAGGAGCTACACACCGAGTTCGAGAACCCGAACCGCAAGTTCTCCAGCCATTTGAAGACCGCGCTCGGACGTCCTTTCAAGCTGCTATTTACCCAGCCAATCGTGCAGATCCTGGCCCTCTATATCGGTTACGTGTACGGTGTGCTATACCTCGTGCTGGCCAGCTTCCCACAGCTCTGGACCAGCCCTCGAGACGCCCACCCGCCAGGCTACGGCGAGAACAGCGCCATCGGTGGTCTTAATTACATCTCCCTGGGTCTCGGCTTCTACCTCGGAACGCAGATCGCAGCAAAGACCGCAGACAGGATATACAAAGCCCTCAAGGCCAAGAACGGTGGCGTGGGCAAGAGCGAGTTCCGTGTCCCGCTCATGTTTCCAGGTGCCATTATGGTGCCCATCGGTCTGCTTATCTACGGCTGGTCGGCCCAATACCAGACGTTCTGGCTCGTGCCCAACATCGGTACTGCGATCTTCGCTGCCGGCAACCAGCTGGTGTTCCAGAATTGCCAGACATACATTGTCGATTCTTACACACGTTTCGCCGCTTCTGCCATTGCAGCCACGACAGTCCTTCGGTCTATTGGCGGTTTCGCATTTCCTTTGTTCGCTCCTGCAATGTACAGCGGCCTCGGCTATGGATGTAAGTTGCCTCGCCTTGCAATCATCGTTGGTCAGACATATACTAACTATGACCGCAGGGGGCAATACCACACTTGCATTTCTCGGCGTGGCGATTGGTCTGCCAGCACCTTGCATACTATGGTGGTTTGGTGAAGCGTTACGGAAGAAGAGCAACTTTGCTGCGGGTTGAAAGCGCACTTTGAGCGACGTTTGGGAACAACAATGGCGCATTGCGAACTGGCAGAGCGTGTACGCACGCCTTGATGGGCTGGAGTTTAATGGCTAATGTCTCACGTGTACTTGTACCTAGTCTCGTTTTTCGTACTGATCTGAGATGCAAATGGCGTGGAAGTGTACATATAGAAAATGAAGCACAATGCACAATCAATGTCTACTTGTACAATTGGCATCTCGGCAGGCCAAGCCAAGGCATGCATGGCGGGAGAGCTATTGATTACATTAGTGATTCAGCCGTATTGCTGCACGTTCCTTTGGGACTGCATGAGCTGAATGCTAGGACTGCCCGGAGTGACCCGAAGTCTGACGTGGCTTAGCCCCCCAGTTGCCTGAATCCTGAATGGCTTTCAGAGCCGTGGCAGCTTCTCAATGTTACAGTGGGAGCCTCAGCCTGCTGTGGAGAGCTCCCGTCGTCCGTGCCGTCCGTATCATTGATATGAACAGCCTCCAGCATCCGCTGATCTGGCGGATGCACTCGTAGAACGCTGCTGGGAAGGCGACCCTTCCGTTGGTGACACTGGTGCGCCGCTCTCTCCGTCTTAATTCTGAGTGATGGGCTTCTTGCCGGCCGCCTTGATGACACCAGAAGCTGTTTGGTTTGAGGAGAGCGGTCCATCACGGCTGCTTTCGGCCCTCCGAGGCCTGGTGACATTGGACATGGCCGCTTTCTCCAGAAGTCAACACGTCGAACTGGCTATCGTATCGTCCTCCAGACGGTTATAAGAATCCATCTGTAATTGACGGCATACACTGAAATCCAGAGAGTGTGCATGCATCTCCGAAGGGAGTAAGCACAATCGGTGTGTGGCGTGGCTCTCTCGTAGAGTCACAATAGTCTCGTCTACTGGAAATGCTAAGGTAGGCGGCCACGTCCATTGTCACCGATCCTCGCTCTAAGCCGGGTCTCCTTCGCCACCGCCAAGATGCTTTTCTAGATTACCCAGTAAGTCTTCTTCGCCATCGTCAAACTTCTCAACTTCGGGCTCACCATTACCGCTCATTTCCACATCTTCTACACCCTCCGCTGTAGGCGCTGTTGGTGCGGCTTGCTCAGGAGCTGGAGCTGAAGCTGCTACTGCAGCACTCGCCAGCGAACCTTGCCTGCTGTGCGACGCCTTTGCCAGTGGTAGCTCTGGTGAGCTACTAGGATCTCTGCCAGCTGTAGGTGCCGCTTGCTGTTGTGTCACCGCATCCGGAGTAGGTATCTTCTGCTTCGCTTGCGATGCTTCGGCCTTCGTCTCGGGGGCAGCAGTCGTTCGGTCTTGCTGCACTTGCGGAGCTGGTGTCACTCCTCCAGTGGGCGCATCGTCGTCTGACAACTCGCCCTCTTCCCTGTCATCATCGTCATCCCCTTCCTCACCATCGTCCTCTCCTTCTTCGCCTTCCTCGTCACCCTCATGCTGCCCTTCGCCCTGCTCACCAGTATTTTGTGGCTGCGGACCCTGCTCTGCATTGATATCCGCAGCTGCTTCTTGGCCTTTAGACACGTGCTGGACAGTCTGGCCCGGCTGGGGGACAATCTTCGTGGCGTTGGGCACAATCTTAGTGTACGTGGAGCCATCAGGATTGGTGAAAGTGACACGCTTCTTGCCGCGTCCGGGCCCGCCTTTCTTCTTAGGAGGAGGCCTATTCCTCCTAGGGATGGCGGGTTTGAGATGCTCGGCAACAAGCACACCTTCTTCATTTGCAATACCAACGCCTTGGACAAATGTGCCAGGCGCTGGGGCGACAGGCTTGACGTCCTGCATTTCTGTCGTCTCGGTGATCTCTCCCTCGACTGTTACGCCTTCGGGTACCAGTGCTTCGTAGATGTTGACCTCGCCGTCCGGGCCTGCTTTCTGCACCTTGGTCTTGCGCATCGGGACAGGAGCGCTCATGACCTCAGGCCCGTAAAGACTTGGCATGCCCTTCCGGCGTTTCGCGAGGAACTCGAAATGCTTGTGCTCCGGCTCCAATAGCGGTTCCGGAATCGGCTTCCACTTCTTAGCAATGTAGCCTTTATCCTCGAGATGAGCCTTGGGCTCTTCTGTAATCTCTTCGTCCGGTCTTTCATCGTCCATGGAGTCCGGGTCTGGCTTGCGCTTCGTGCCGACTTTGCCACTTCGCGCGAGCCGGAGGAGCTGCTGTGTCCATGGTTGTAGAAGCTGATAGTCGCGCGGCATTGGTGGTTCGCCCCATTTGTCGTTGGCCTGCTTCTCCTCTTCGGTGGCCGGAGGCGCGAGGGATACGCGAGCGATTTGCTGCCCCCATTGCTTCACGGGTAGGCCTTCGAATACGTCGTTGTCGGCTTGCGAGCGTCCTGAGCGGTTGCTTCGTCCAGGTGGTCTGTACTGTTCGAAGGACATTTTGTTAGTTTTCACGCACCGTTCTGAACTCAATGCTGGGAGAATGCTGCCTCAAAGGCTCGTAGTGGCGCTAAGAAGAGTGCTTTGATCCCAGAGTGAGTGACACTGTGCGTCCACCTTGGCGTTTCACAGCAACCACAGACACTGCCCAGTCCCAAAGCAACGGCAAGTGCTAATTCCCGGCATACACTGGCAGGTATGCGCGGTGGTGACTCTGCAGGAACCCGCGCCTCGGTAGTCGTTGCATGCAACACGACCAAGGACTTTGGTTCCAGTCATCGCATCTCGCGTAAAGCAGCCCTGCTGTTGTGCTTATGCATCGGATAAAGGAGGTGCTCACTTACTGGTGCCATCACCGATCACATGCGCCAGTCGCGCTCATCAGCACGCACGCGTTGCTTGTTCGCACTTCCACAGCGCCAGTCCTTGGAGGCTTCCTGATCTTTAGCGGCGTGCAGAGAGTGTGTTTCGAGCGATGCGATTGATATGATTGTATGTCCTGGTACTCCGTGGTTGCCTCGGTTGTTGGACTCCAGAGTTGGAGCAGATGTGTGAGGCTGAATCGGTGCGCCACAAGCGGAGTTCTCCGTCCATACCAAGATCCGGACGACTCTCGATATGCGCGAGAGTCTTCCCTCGAACATCTTCTGCATCTCATTGTATCTTCCCATCATGGCACAATTCAGAGCGAAGAAGCTCGACCTGGGCTGCTTTATCAACATCAAGATCATCAGAGATCACACTAAGCGGAAAGTGTTCGAGGAGAATGAGCCAGAGAGGTACGACCGCCTCATGTCCGGCCTATGTCTAGAGTATGGACAGTAACAGCATGATACTGATATGTATTCTTCAGGCAAGCTCTGCGATATATGATCCGGAATACCTCTCTACCGCAGCGAACGCGAGCGCAAGCGCAATTGCAACTCAGTCAGATGCATTGCTACACCCGCCCGACTCAGATAAAGAACCGGTGTATAATGGGTGGGAAGGGGAGAGGTGTATTCAGGGACTTCAGGATGGCAAGGGTAGGTTCAAAGCTGCTTGGGGTGGTGTAGCGGGATGGGAGCGACTGACTTATGGACTACAGTTCCAATTCCGCATGAACGCATTGGCAGGCAAGATACCTGGTGTCAAGAAGGCGAGCTGGTGAGAACAGCGTATAGATGAAGATGACGTGTACCATACTGTACAACAATGAGCATAGCAATGGCGTCAGAGGATAGGGAAGGGCCAAGACAATGAGCAGTACGGGATCGCATGGAGGCTTCGCGAAGAGGCAGCCTGTCGCCAGAGAGAGGCCCTCAAAGCGCATACAGCTGCCAGGCGCTTCGAAAGACAGGCTCTCGGTGCTCAAAGGGACGCAAACTACGTATAGGAGCTACCATCCGCCTACTAGGAGTTGTTGAGGATGTAGGGTAGGTAGCTTGCTCCTCGCAGCCATGCTATACTTTACATTGGCCTGCTCATCCTTTTATTTGATTGAGCGACATCAATTGATCTTTGAATATCTCGTTTGTGTAATGGTGTCACATGCACGTCAGAGTTTGCCGCTCGCTCCTTCCTCTTTCACTAGCAAACCAGAAACTTCGAAACATTCGGTTTAACTTCAAACTTCGACTTCAACTCTCAACATGGCGATTACACCAATCTCATACATCACAAAGTACCTCACCCAGGACTCGAAACCACAGAAAACAACAACAACCAACAATCACCAATCAGCCAACATGTTCCGCCGCACAGAGAACGATCTGCCCAAGGACACAGTCTACCCAGCCGACCTCGAGAAGCTTGGCTACAAGATCAACGAGCACAGCCAGTTCGTGAAGACATCGACTCCTGCCGACAAGCCGCCAGAGTTCTTCCAGTTCTTCATCTCGGACAGCGACCGCGCGAATCAGATGCAGCGCGAAGCGTTTCAAGAATGCAACCGCAACATCGTCCTCAATTCACTCGCCAAGCTCGGTGTTAAGCAGATCTACGTGCACGAGGATGGGTTCGTGGATAGCAAGCCGGAAGGCCCGCACGTGGCCATCTTGGCAAACGACCTCGATGTCCTCAAGGAGAAGAAGGACGTCATCGTGGTGGTAGGCGAGCACATGCAGGACCTCGGTATCTGGGCTTACCGCATTCTGCATCGCGAGGGTGGCATCGATGGTGGAAGTGCGGTCGGGCTAGTCAAGAAGCTGGAGGCTTGGAATGTGAAGAACGCCGTTACTGATTCAGTGACGAGCCTGGAGGCGATGGAGAAATCAATTCATAAGCTCAAGCTTGACGCCGCTGGAGCTGAAGATGCCGCGGAGAACGAGACTCCTGGCATCATCATCCTGAACCCGGGTCAGCTGCTCTTCAGCAATCAGCTGAACAAGAGCATGTCGCAGTTCTCGTGGCTGGCTCGCCCAAAGAAGTCCGCCATCGAGGACAACTTCCGCATCGACCCCGTCTACAACAAAGTGAAGGGTCACGAGACACCGGAGGCGCACGTCCGCAGTGTCTTCGATCATGTTATTCCGCGGATCACCAAGGAGAACGTCAGGCTGTACTACGTCGGACTCAGCGAGGGTGGCGACAACATCGTATCATACCTCGATGAGAAACTCAGCGCCGACAAAGACGACATCATTGGCGACAAGATGGAGGCAGTTGCGCTGATGCAACCCGGGCATGCACCGTCAGAGATCAAGTCCGAGAAGCTTGAGAACTTCCTTGCGGTGTGCGGTAGGAGCTGGATCCTGTCGGACCAGCCGAAAGGCACGCTTCTGCAGGCGCCGACCAGGACCGTGTCGCACTACACCGATGGTGCAGCATCTCAAGAGCTGCCGAAGATCCCAGAGCTTGAGCAGGACGGCTCACAGGGTTCAGAATCGAGCACTAGCAGTCCCATCACCATCACTGGCGGCAACAGTAAGACTACAGAGACAGGACAGCAGAACAGTTACGAAAGCATCATCAACCCACGCAGCTTGGACAGCAAGATCTCCAGCTACTCCTTGCCCAAGAGTGCCGCGATGATGCAGCAGAGTATCATCAGCTTGCAGTCGACCGGTAGCCTGGAGAAGAGTCAGAGCACTCTCAGCAAGTCCACCGCCAACCTGGAAGAGTCCGACGACGACTACAAAGGCTACGCCTACGACCAGGACCCCGTCAGCTGCCCAACATTCAGCTCAGGTGTAGCGGACGTGGGGGAGATGATCTGGCCGAACGTGATGGATGAGGTGCTGGGATTGTTCAGAGACTACAGCGAGGCTGCGGACGAGAGAGAGAGGAGGATGGTGGAGTCGGAGATGACCAAGAAGGAGGTGGGCGCGGGTGACTCCTTGTGAACGCAAGATGAAGAGCACGGAACTAGCAGGTGGTTTCATCTTCAGGGTAGGCGCTGATGTAGATTGGCGCTATCCGAGCACTACGCAGATGGAGCAGCAGTGAAAAAGCAGGTAGCAAAGTTGCGGCAGTAATGTACAAATACCACAGACAAACTCACACTCTGCCCTTCCACCATGATGTCGTTCCCGCCCCACTGATGAGGTCGATACGCCTCTCCTCTCGCTCTCACCTCAACGCATTCAACCTCACACAGCTGTGTGTGACGCTCATGACTGTCCCGCCTTCGCCCCTCGGGAGAGTAGCTACATTAACGCCAGATCCGGTCTACCCTGAATGCCTCTCGGAGGCTCCGCCATATGCCACATCAGACTCGCCATCCCAAGCCTGCTGCCATTCGAACTGTTGTTGCCTCCACTGATCCCGGCGTCGGCGATGTCACCCATCAGCCATTGCGCAACCGGGACTGGCACACCATGACATTGCTGCTTCACTGCCACGTATCCGCTCGCGGCTATGCCCTTCAGATGCAGCAGCAGTGCCAGCTCGGCGTAAAAGTCCTGCATGAGAGACGAGAGATGCGAGATACTGTTGAGCCAGCATACCAACTTTGCTTGCCTGCTGCTTGTATTCCGGAGGGCGCGGTAATTCCAGCTGAAATTGTCGACGTCGGCATGGAAGTTACTCCCAAACTCCACGAGCGCGGTGCCCTGCTCGATGACACCGGCCCAAAATCCCTCGAGAACCTTGACATTGGTAGCGAAGGTGGTCAGCGCTGCGAAGCATGACTGGTGCTGAGAGACGGTGGCGGAGGAGCGGAGGGTACCGAGTGCGTGTGAAAGCCGTTCGAGAGCTGGCTGTTGGTGCCGAAACACGGTGACGGTGGTATTGATAGCGGCAATATCGTCGCCGAGTCGGTCAACGAGCACAATTCGTGGCACGTTCTCACGGAGTTTCTGGATGGCCAAGCTTATGCAGATGACGCAGAGGACCTTGAATAGTTGCTTGAGGATGTTTGGTAGCATGATGCCGGTAGCGGGTGAGTGAGTGCTTGATGAGGTCGGGGCCTTTCTCACTAAGTCTCTATCTTGTGGCGTTCCTTCTCGTGCTTCACGGCTCAGCGGTCGGCTCTCGTAGTCAGAGGGCAGAGTAGCAAACGAAGTCAAGAATTTTGTATATACCTCACGATCGCAGGTGTAGGCTCGGTGTGTTTCGCAGTCAGACACGTTTCTTTGACGTGCATTCACTAGCGTGCCTGCCTCATGCAAGACTCCGAGACTTGGACGCATTGTTGCAAACCCAGCGTTACCTTGTCACTCAGAGACTCAAGGCGGCCGGTCTACAGTACATCCGCGAGTCAATATCTTCAATAAACCGTGTATGCGTTGACACCTTCGTTGGTGGTGAACGCACAAGCGTGCCTACCTCACGCAGGTATCCGAGACACCTCGAGCTCAGTGTTATGAATGTAACATTCTGCACATAGATGAATCCCACGCACCTGTGCGGAGGGACGGCTTTTTCCCGTCGCCCTCCTGTCGGGACTGTTATGCGCACTTGTACTCAACGCCAGTGTGCAGCCAGTGTGTCGCATCGCGGATAGGGAGAGCGAGGTCATGCACATCATGACTGGCTGGTATACTCGTTGCGTAGGTGTGCTGTGCTCGCCGTTAAAATACCGACATCCTGCTGCTGAGAATCCGGAGATCAAGGCCATCGACCTGCCTGGCTATACAAGATACATTTTCATGACTCTACCCACCATCCGTACTATACACATGCCAAATCAGAACATCGGTACAAACCGCCCTCCAAAGCCGATCGCTCAACACCAATTCCCTTTAGCATACACCTATTCATCCCGATTCAAACCCCTCTCCAAAGGCACCTCATCCACCCTCTCCCTCTGCGTAACCATAGCCTTACCAACCACACTCTGCATAATAGCATAATTAACCACGCACTTCACCCCCACTTCCTCCCCCCTCTTCACAATATACCCGTTGATATACTCAATCTCCGTCTTCCTCCCCGCCCTCACATCCGCTAACATAGAACTAATATTATCTTTCGTCTTGTCCGCTACACTCACCACTAACCGTTCCAGCCTTTCGGGACTGAAACGCGTGTTTATGTTGGGGATACTTTGGAGTTCAGGTAAGGAGCGGATTACGAGCGAGGTTTCGGCGAGGAGGAGTCGCATGGTGCGTGTTAAGGCGAAGTTGTAGAGGAGAGCGCCGTTGCGGTGGTCGAGGAGGGAGGTTAGGGGGTTGAGGATGGAGTTGACGGCGAGTTTTTCTAGTTGTTGTTGGAGGAGTTCGGTTGGGGTGAAGCCTACGGCACACAACACTGGTGTCCGCGTGAGTGTGCGGAGGAGGTAGCGGGCGGATGGCGCCCAGATGTCTTGTTTGTAGTCTTGTTTTGCTTCGGAGCTTGGTTGGGGCGTAGCGAAGTCTGGTTGTCGGGTGCCTTCGCGTGGGAGGATGCCGAGGGCGATGGTACCGTGGCCTGCGTGGACTGCGTAGAACGGGTCGCGCTGGGCGACTTCGGGTGGGACGTTGACGCCGTGGGTGAGGATGCCTTGGATGTAGGTTGGTCGTTTGTCTTCTTCAGGAAAGAGGTGTTTGTTGACGTCGTCGACTATGCCCATGCCGTTTTGCAGGAAGCAGATGGAGCTTGTTGGGGTGAGGCGGTGTTTGATGCTTGAGAGTGCTGGGATGGTTAAAGAAGCTTTAGTAGTAACGATGAGGTTGTGGATAGGCTCGTCGGAGTAGTATTTGTCGCCTTTGCTGGGCCTGGCGTGGTATCGCACCGGAGCTCGCAAACCTGCTGAGCCCTCATTCGTGCCTTCCTCGCCAGGTGCCTCTTTGTCCTCGAGTCCTGGCGCAAGGGCATTGTCCGGTTCGGCCTCCTTCAAACTCTTCAGTGCCTTCGCCGCCTCATCTGGCCTAACGCCCTCATAGTCATATGGACCCGGTTGATCCTTCGTAGTCTCCACGCCATGCACCCTCCTCACATCCGGCAACAGCTCGACATCGTACCCCGTCCTGCGGACTTTGAACTCGTCATCCTGCAATGTTATCTCCTTCCTACTATTCTCCCACGCCTCAATCAACTTATACCGGTGGAAGATCAGCGTTATAGGAGGAGGGTTTGCTATCCCTCGCAGCGAATGGGCGACAAGTTTGCCAATGCTGCCAGTCCCAATGATATGGATGCGCCGCGGAAGTTCAGACGGCTGCGAGGCATATTGCCGGTCTATAGCGCTCAAAGTGCGTCTCAGGCCTGCTGTGTCCAAGTTCGAGCTCTCACCCTCCTCTGCTGCCGTCTCCGGCTCTGTCTCGTCTGGGTATTTGTTTTCCGTGGGCGCCTTCGCCTCCATATTTCCTTCCTGCCCTGCCCACCAAGAGTACTGTACAGTCCTGGGCCGAGCGACCAAGACTGTACAGTCAATGCTACCGTAGAACCATGTTTCTTGTAGCCGCGGTATTCTCCTGCGGGGGAGGTAATGGAGGAAGAGAGACAGCTTGGTCGCGAATGCTATGAGATCCTCATACCATATCGAGGTTTTCAGCAGCTTTGCAACAGGCGAAAGAGGATGAGAGGAGTTGTACAGGTGAACGAGTGGCACACGATTGTTAAGAGTGTAGATGGTCTAGTGCGTCACCAGATCTGGCTCGGGGGTGCTTTCGTCTCCGCAGCTTTGAGAGCAAGCACCTCGACTCTTCACTGCCATCGAACACCATCCCTTCTCACCTCACTACCTGCCTTGACAGTCTAATCTCCGACAAGATGAATCCCTCAACCACCGCACTCTCCATTCGCACCTTCGCGCGCCTCCTCGCCCTCCCACCACCTCTCCGCACCCGCACCTTCTCAATCCTCAACCGCCCACCGCCCAACTACCCAGGCCACGTCCCCCTCACAGTAACTGAACGCATCGGCCTCGCATTTGGCTCAGCCTTCGGCTCCCTAACCAACCCCTACCGCCACGACCTCATCGCCGCCCTCGGCGAAGCAACCGCAAGACCCTACTTCGTAACCCGTCTCCGCCACGCCATGCTCCAGAACCCCACTGGCCGAAGGATCCTCCGCGACAAACCTCGTATAACGAGTAAATCCATGAGTCTAGAGAAACTACGGCAATTACCTGAGAATACTGTAGGTAGGGCTTACGCGGCGTGGTTGGACAGAGAGGGTGTCACGCCAGATACGAGGGATCAGGTGCGGTATATTGACGATCCTGAGGAGGCGTATGTCATGCAACGGTATCGCGAGACGCATGATTTCACGCATGCTATTACTGGGCTTCCTGTCATTATTGAGGGGGAGCTCGCTATTAAAGCGTTCGAGTTTGCGAATACCCTCTTGCCCATGACTGGGCTGTCGCTAGCAGCTATTGTGAGATTGAAGCCGATTGAGCGGAAGCGGTTCTTCGAGGTCTACGGGCCTTGGGCGGTGAGTAATGGGTTGAAGGCGGAGGAGGTGATTAATGTTTATTGGGAGGAGGAGTTGGAGACGGATGTGGAGGTTTTGAGGGAGAGGTTGGGGATCGAGATGCCGCCTGATCTGCGCGAGATTAGGAAGAAGTTGAGGGATGAAAAGAAAGCTGAGAAGGCTGCTAAAGAAGCGAGGGAGGGGATTGGTTCGGCGACGGGGGTTTGAAGGAGGGCTCACGTGCGAGGGTCTTGGCGGCATGTGAAAGTGGCGTTGGACTCAGCTTTCACGAGCATCTACAACTGAGCGTGCATCAACATTTCATACTACATACGCCTTCATCGACACTCAAGCTTCACCAACGACCCCTACTGCCACACACAAGTCGACGAGGCACAAGCATTGCAATCCGCCGCATCAGCGGACAACATGCTCATCATCACCTCCATGCACCCCTTACTCCTATACCTTCTAGCTTTCGCAGCCTGCGTACGTGCCAATGTCGCGGCAGAAGGACATGCACAAGCACATCTACTCCGGAACCTCATGGCATTCTACTCTGATCAGATCAGCATCGCCAAAAGGGACATGAATGACCTGAGAGCCAGAGCTGCGTACTTCACCGTGTCAGTCGAGGAGCTCGGCCTGAGTCTTTTGGCTTCAAGCGATGGGAGCAAGAAGCGACAGCAGCAGTGTGCCGCACTACTTGCGGAGCTGGAGCCGAAGGTGCAGGAGTTGGGTAATGCAACTGCCTCCCTCTACCAGGAAAGCGAGCAGCTTGTCAAAGGAGGAGGGGATGTGCGTCACCGGACAGCGCGTAGGATGCAGCAACTCGCGAAGCATAATCCTAAGGTGGCGCACAAGCACTTCGAGCTCCTGAAGAAGGCGGAACATTTCGGGATGCTCGCCAACATCACCGCGCAATCCACGGCCCTAAAGGCCTGGCATACGGAGGTGCGGAAGCTCGTCACGCTGGAAGAGGAGACGAATGGGCTCTTTCAGGCGGCTCTGTGGTCGTGTGGAATGGGCAAGGACAGCTCTCTCGACGATGTGGGTATGGCGGCGATGGCGTTCAATGTCAATGCCCTGCAGACATCTGCGGCTGCTGCCATGAAGCAAGTCGCTCAGGAGATGGAGGATTTGAAGCAGCGGGTGGCCAAGCAGACAGGGCAGAAGCGATGGTGGTGGCAGAGGCTTGTCGGGTGGAGATAGCCTGCTAAGGTGCGTTGGGTATGTCGGTGGTTGTAGGAAAGTGAAGTCGGTACCTCTCAGTTCTCCAGCAGATCCACTTTATTCTTCGGACGTGACCTTGTCTTTCAACATTGCAACTGCCACCACACCACCAAATTTTTGGAAGACCTCTCGCGCAGGCTTGTGTTCTCATTGACTTGTTGTCAACACTCGACCATACTGCATCTTCGTCTGCACCAAGCAGAATACCTCCACCCAAGGAAATCGTCGAAGTCACCATCTCCACAATCGTCTGCTACCTTCTCGCCGTCTTGGCCTGCGTCTACAATCATGCATCAAGCCGACTGCACCTCCGAGGGTCGGCGACAGTGGAGCTTGCTGTCTTCTCGTCTTCCCCGAACGACGCTAGAGCTCATGTATCGGCCGTTGGGCATCTTACAGCTACACAAGTGTCGGAGCTAGGTTAAGAGTCTAGACCCGGGATAGCCTTGCGACCACCGAGCAGCCGTAAAGGTCGCTCGAAAGTCGAGAACGAGTTGCGATCGTGGGACCGCAAGCGGCAACGTTCGTTGTCGCGTAGCCTTGCTCTTCCGCAACAAGCTCACCCGCCTCATCACGAATTACCTCGACCGCGCGTACGAAAGCAGGATTGCGCCGTGCGGCCAAGGCGATGGCGAGAAGTCTACCACCTTGTTACTTGACGATCTCCACGATTTCCAGACCGTAGTGCATATTAATCGCCAATACCGCTGCTGCGTAGCACTGCTGGGTGAAATGGAGAGGCACGTCGACGGCTTGGAAGGTGGTGGATATGGGTGCCAGGAAGGCCAGGAGGCAAGAACACACCAAGTAGCACTGCACATGGGAGAACCGGTTCAGTTCCACACGAAATCATGCATTGGATACCTATTCTACACACTGGCTTCCGCCACACAGCCATTATGCCATCTCCCAATGCTCTCCTCACCCCGCAAACGCCTTCTCCACTTTCGTACGCCATTCTTCCGCCGCCGTAGTACCTCACCAGGGGTCATGATCCTCCCAATGCTCGTGGTCTTACTGGCCTTGGTCCCACACCCTCGCTCTCAGAGACTCACCGCTCTGTCCGCTTGGCCTTTGGGCGTACCACTCCACTCTGTCCCCCAATGCACGGTCGTACGCCCCCATACCTGCCTCGAAGATCGCTAGCTCCCACTTTCGGTTGACATATTCGATACCAAAGTCAGTGTAATCGTCAAGGGCGAAGGTGGTGGCGCCTCTCAAGACCCTCAACGCCTGGCCTAGCAAGTCGGGCGTGAGAGATCCCCGGCGAAGCAAGCGGGCGATTTCGCGTGGCGTGCGGGCGGGGAGGATAGAGGCGGGGCAGACGAGTTGCAATTCCGGCCGTGACTCTTCCTCGCTCCTCCTTGTCAGGGGCTTGCTCCATTCCACCGTAGTAGGGATGTCCGGCATGGAAGTGTCCTGGTGTGCCCATACCACAGTTGCTCGTGTGCGGCCGCTGCGATAGAGCTCTACCTGCAGGGTAGCTGTCTTCAGTACCTTTGGCAGTTCATTCTCCATGAGTCTCATCGACAAACTTAGATGCTTGATGCTTTGGATGACCCATGAAGGGATTCTCCGCGGTGCTTTCCTCGATTGACGACCATACATCTCCGTAATGCTGATGGTGAAGTTGATATTGGCGAAAAACCTCGCCAAAGTCTGCCTCCGCATCTCCCGACTCACGCTGGAAAGGGCAAGGAAGCCTTGGAGCTGATGTGGCTGCCGTGAGGGTGCTCGCCGAACATCCCAGTCGTTCAGGGATTCCGCCCTCTTTGCTCCACGCTGTTCCGATGGCATGCAATTGTTGTAATCGACACGGCTTGGTGCGGCATAGAAGATGACTGGACTGGCTGGCTTAACTACCAAGTCCATGATCGCATCGCGAAGCTCCTGCGGCAGACTCTCAAAGTCGGACACATTGTCGATGCTTCCTGGTTGCTGGGTCGGTTTCTTGAAGGTAAACTGCCGGTCGGCAGTTCCTGTGTGGGTGGAAGCGTGGTTGTTGACCATCGCAAGCTGCAGAGTGGTGGCAGGACCTTGACTTTGGCCGAAAGAGGTTGATGTAGAAGAGGAAGAAGTAGAAGAGGAAGAAAAGGAAGGAAATAAATAGGGAGATGGCTCTTGGCGGCATGTGACTGAGGCCTGTGCTTTTGAGTCATACTGCGTACCTACCGTGCCAGATGTCATGCCATCGCTCAACGCTGCAGCCCTGCACGCATCAAATCTCAGCCGATTTGGTGGTGGCATGGTGGCAGGGTGATACCTACAGCTGCGTGGGTCCAAGCAGTGATACTGAGGGTGATGGTCCGATAAATATGGGGCCTTAATCTTGGAGTCCTTGCGGCCTATATCGTGAGCCAGGACAGCGGAGACACGATGCTGGCATGGGCAGAGTGGAAGCCGCCGCAAACTTGGTCAAAAACGTCAGCCGCTTGCGGAACAGTAGTGTCGAGGTGCGAGCTAAGTCTCGGTAAGGTGGGAAGAAGTTGGAAATTCTCTTCCAATATGGACCACGATCAGAAGTGTGAAATAGCAGCTCTGTTCCGTCTCATGATCTCTGTAGACCATGTACACACAGCACCGTACCAATCGTTGGGTGTTGCACCAGGTATCATCCCCGAACGCCGCGCTATGCATCCGATGCCACCCTCACTATGCTTTCCTGATGAGGTCGCCATGCGCGAGCCCGCTACGAGTCCTCGTTGAGCAGATCGTCCAGATCGTCGTCATCCCACCCACCCTTCCTCCTCTGCACCGTGATCTTCTCGGTCTCTTGCTGCTGCTCGTTCACGGCGCTGAGTATGTCCTTGAGCTGTGCCTCGGAGACTGTGCTTCGAAGCTGCCCACTCCGCGCCAGCATGATGAGCCTGTTCTCGACATCCTCTGCCCGTGATGCCTTGACGAGTCGTATGCGACCTAGTCTGTCTGCGGCGTCCGGTTGTAAGATCTGCGAGAGTATCGAGGCGCGCACTTCGGCTTCGCGGCTCCTGCAATGATGTTATTAGCTAGAGCGCGAGATGGCTTGATGTTGGTGAGGCGTACTTTTGTTCATCGCCCTGCCCTCCACCACCCCCTCCTCCGCCTCCGCCTCCACCTTGCCCGCCGCCTTGAGACTGCAGCTCTTGCCGGCGTGCCTGCCGTATCGCCTCTAGATCGGAGTCGCCCATGTTTGCGAGTGAAGTTTGGTTTCGAGCATCACGTGGAGATCGATTCGAAGTCTTGGCTCGGCTGCCCAATCCGGAAGGTGGCAAAGCCTCTGCCCCGCACCCTTGGCGGAAATAACATGTGACGTTCGAGCAGCTCACTTCGACGACCCCTCATCACAAACACAACAGACGGGATGGCGTGCTGGTTGTTCAATCACCTCAGCGGTACCCCATATCACGAATGGTCCCGTGAGAAGCAAACACACCGCTCGCTCGCACGACTTGAGCCGCAAGTCATCAAGATCCATGACGATGGACCGACGTCAAAAACTGCCGTCGGTAGACAGCCGCAGCCCGGGCATACGCGGGGTGTTCACTCAGCAAACTCGGCGAGATTTTCGTGGTGGGTATCCGGAGATTGATGACAATCCAACCGCAACAAGGTCGCTGCCATTGTACGAAATTAGCAGCATGAATGCAGAAAGAGGTCTCTTTGTTCAAGTAAGCTCAGCTGAACAATCGGCCTGACATATGCGGCAGAATGTTCGACGCTGCTTCCTCAGCCTTGCGGCAAGCAGCTTCCCGTATGATGACGGAGCAAAAGGGAACCGTCTGCAAGGCACGGAAACTCTGCCTCACGTTTTGCAGAGACCTGGAACACAAGAGTTCGGCAGGTGTCTCTTCTCCTAGGCGCATTCCAGTCGGCCGCATCCATTGTGTGGGTAATGATTGGTTGACGCCCGATCAGATCCATCTTTTTTGTCCTTAGCGCGATGGCGTGCTCAAGATGATTCTGACGAAAAGGCGATGCATTTCAAAGCAACCCGTGGCCGGAGCCGTGGATATAGGCAAGTGTGAGTTGTGATCAATCTTCTCTCTGCTTCATTCAAACATTCCTACAACAACCTCTGCTGTTTGTCTCGAGTTCCTTCGAACAATACTCGATCATAACAGCCGCCTTCAGCAAAGACTTCGACGTTCTTGGCAGGCACCAGCGCTGATCTCCACGCTTCTTCACCCACAATGGCGTTCCGACACCGTTCAGTATCTTCCGACCACGACGCAGAATCTGGATACGCAAGTGCTTCCTCGATAGCGGATCTACCAGAAGTGTACTTCACCCGACCACACCTGAAGTTCATCAACGCACAACTCGCGAAACTCGAGCCGCAAGACGTGATCAGATGGTGCCTCACATCTTTGCCACGACTATGGCAGACATCCGCATTCGGCCTGACAGGCCTAGCGATCATGGACATGATCTCCAAGCTCGACTACGCGATCAAGCCGGACATTGAGCTCATCTTCCTCGACACACTGTACCACTTCCCACAGACCTTGGACCTCGTCGAGCGGGTAAACCAGCGGTACCCAGATCTGAAGATCCACACATACAAGCCTGAGGGCTGCGAGACGACGAAGGACTTCGAAGAGAAGTTCGGCAACAAATTCTGGGAGGTGGATGAGGAGCGGTACGACTACGTTGCCAAGGTGGAGCCAGCCCAAAGAGCATACAGGCAGTTGGACGTCAAGGCCGTCTTGACCGGACGGAGAAAGTCGCAAGGCGGCAAGCGTGGCGATCTGGACATTATCGAGATCGATGAGAACGGCCTGGTGAAAGTCAACCCGCTCGCCAACTGGTCCTTCAAGCAAGTCCAGGCATACATCAAGGAGAACGATGTACCGACCAACGACCTTCTCGACCAAGGTTACCGATCCGTAGGTGACTGGCACTCCACCCAGCCTGTCACTGACTCCGAGGATGAGCGTGCCGGCCGGTGGAAGGGTCGCAACAAGACCGAATGCGGCATCCACAACAAGAAGTCCCGCTACGCCATGTTCCTGCAGGAGCAAGAAGAGAAGCGGCAGCAGGAATTGAGCGACGCCATACAGAATGGTCTCAAGATCGAGGCTGCGCAATAACAATGGTGGACCACTCGAATGTCGTTATGAAGGATGGTGTTGCATTGCGATCTTGCTGTTATTTAGCATCGGCGTTGGTCAGTGGACATGCGGGCATGGCGTTTACTGCCAAAAAAGCGAGCATAGCATAAGCGTGCGACGCCATATGCGTGTGGCGGTGTGTTTGTAGTCGACTACTGCTGCGATTGCGGCTGAAATGAAAATGATCAAATCAATACCCATCACCTCTCTTCTCGTTCTCATCAGACCTCAAGTAACCATGGAGGTCTGCCTTGTCGACCCTTGTGTGTGTACGATCAGTGCCTTCCTGCTGGGGAATTCGTGATGGTGCTGGCTGCCCGGCGGCGACTCAGCCATGCCATTGAGGCCCAGTGCGACCTGAGCTTGAGCAAACGACTGCTCGTGCTATGTGTTCCCTCCGCTTGCGTTTCGGATGAAGGGGTGCTTGCATCCATCACTGTGGTGAGTTCGGCCGGCATGTTATGTTTTCCCAGCATAAGATACGTGGCCCAGTGACAATGTAGGTCATGGTAATGGTAATAACAACCAAGAGGACGGACACGCGGCTGAAACAATTGCTTCGTGAACCTCTTGCGGCTGATCGCTTGAACTGGCCATCGTGGCATCCGTGAGCGGTTTGTGACGACGCCTCTTCATCTTCGGGGGTTTCACACAGCGTTGAAACGTATGGAGAGCCCGATTAGGATAGCGCGGGTGACGTGACCGGGGTGCCAGACAAGCTGTGGGAGATTTTCTGGATTGGCATTGATTGAGCTCCTGTAGATCGTTGTCTTTCCTTCTGAAGAGAACAACTTTCCGTTTCCTCGTTATCACTGTTGCTGTCAATACTCCGTCACTGGCAACATCAGATCTACCAAAAAACACAAACAACAGACACTGGGATATCGAATCTTGAAATCTTGAGCCATGGCCAACCCACCTCATGGTGAGCTCGTGCACTGAACGATTGATCAGTTACCATACGCTGACAGTTGCTAGGCGGTGTCCTGAAGGACCTGATCGCCCGCGATGCACCACGGAGAAAGGAGCTCTCTGCAGAGGCAGAGAAGCTGCCCGCCGTTGTCCTCAACGACCGCCAGCTTTGCGACATGGAGCTGATCTTGAACGGTGGCTTCTCACCTCTGGAGGGCTTCATGAACGAGAAGGACTACAAGGGCGTTGTTGAGGACAACCGTCTCGCGGACGGCAACCTCTTCTCCATGCCAATCTGCCTCGACTTGGACAAGGAGGAGATCCAAGAGCTTGGGATCAAGCCAGGAGCCCGCATCACTCTGCGCGACTCTCGCGATGACCGAAACCTGGGTATCATGACCGTGGAGGACGTCTACAAGCCAGACAAGCCGAACGAGGCGAAGAAGGTCTTCGGCGACGACGACGAGGCGCATCCGGCTGTGAAGTATCTCCACCACCAGACTGGCGAGTTCTACGTTGGTGGCAAGATCGAGGCCATCGATCGTCTCATGCACTACGACTACGTGTCTCTGCGCTACACCCCAGCAGAGCTCCGCCTGCACTTCGACAAACTTGGCTGGTCCAAGGTCGTCGCTTTCCAGACCCGCAACCCAATGCATCGCGCTCACCGCGAGCTTACAGTCCGCGCTGCCCGCAGCAGGCAAGCGAACGTCCTCATTCACCCTGTCGTCGGCATGACGAAGCCAGGTGACATTGACCACTTTACCCGTGTGCGTGTCTACCAGGCTCTCCTGCCCCGCTACCCCAACGGCATGGCTGTCCTCGGTCTCCTACCCCTGGCCATGCGTATGGGTGGACCCCGTGAGGCCATCTGGCACGCGATCATTCGCAAGAATCACGGTGCTACTCACTTCATCGTTGGCCGTGACCACGCTGGTCCAGGCAAGAACAGCAAGGGCCAGGACTTCTACGGCCCATACGATGCGCAGTACGCGGTTGAGAAGTACAGGGACGAGCTCGGCATTGAAGTCGTGCCGTTCCAGCAGATGACCTACCTCCCCGACAGTGATGAGTACAGGCCCAAGGATGAGGTGCCAAAGGAGGTCAGGACACTCGACATCTCGGGTACCGAGCTCCGCCGCCGTCTCCGGACCGGTGGTGACATCCCAGAGTGGTTCTCCTACCCCGAAGTCGTCCGTGTTCTCCGTGAATCGCACCCACCTCGCAACAAGCAAGGTTTCACTGTCTTCCTCACGGGCTACACCAACTCCGGCAAGGACGCCATTGCTCGCGCCCTGAACGTCACGCTCAACCAGCAAAGTGGCCGCTCTGTCTCCCTTTTGCTAGGTGAGACGGTCCGCAGCGAGCTTTCCGCCGAGCTCGGCTTCACGCAGGAAGACCGCAACAAGAACATCGCCCGCATTGGCTTCGTTGCCTCCGAGCTCACCAGGGCCGGCGCTGCCGTCATTGCTGCGCCAATTGCACCCTTCGAGAAGTCCCGCAAATCTGCTCGTGAGCTTGTTGAGAAGTTCGGCACGTTCTTCCTCATCCACGTCAGCACCCCGCTCGAGTACTGCGAGAAGACCGACAAGCGTGGCATCTACGCCAAGGCCAGGAAGGGCGAGATCAAGGGTTTCACCGGTGTCGACCAGCCTTATGAGGCGCCGCAAGGCAAGGAGGCCGACTTGGTCGTGGATGTCAGCAAGGAGAACGTGAGAACTGCGGTGCACCAGATCATTCTGCTGCTTGAGTCTGAGGGTCTTCTGGATCAGTTGTAGATGGCTTTGGGATATACACGAGCTCCATACCCTTGACGTGGTGTGTTAGAGCGGGAAAAGCAGTGAAAAAGGTACGTGTAGATGATTTGTAGCTCAGTCAGGTAGCATAGAGGGCCGTGGCGAACAGTATGCCATGCAGAATGCGATATCATCTGGTGACTTTGTCAACAAACTCGTCTACTGCGCCTCCAATCTGTGTCCATCGCGTCTTCAACAGTGACACTTCAGCCGGCCGCACTTTATCCCGCATTTCAAGGTCTGTGATCTTCATCTTCGCTTCTTCGCTGTAGCGTTCGAGCAATGGTTCCATGAATTGAAGAACCTTTGGCGTCTGATCTTCAGTCAAGTCTTCGCTATTCGTCATGAAGTACTCCCACTCATTAGCAGTCAATAGCTGAGCGCGTACCGCCACTTGCGTCTTGAAGCACAGCTCGTTGGTCGCAGGTAGTAAGGCGTATGCACCTAGAAAGCCGACATCTTGAAGCTGGTTGCGTACCTCTTCGGTGAGCTTGGGCAAGATGAGATGGTCTAGACGAATGTCGTCGTCTATGTTGCGGTCTTCAACAGTGTAGTTGCAGACGAAGCCGTAGTGTACGAGGAGCTTGTCATTTGAGTGCGCGCCGTAAGTGGCGAGGACTTCTTCGCCGGCCTCTTGGAGGAGTATCAGCACGTGATCTACCATTACGAGGCTTCGCGGTGAGGGTTTGCTCACCTTGTGATATTGCTGCATAGGTGCACATGAAGCGAGAAAACCGAGATTGAAGGAAAGAGACCTAGGGGGTCATCGACTTACCATAGTCTCTATCGGCAATTACCTCGTAGCCCTCCGGGCTCTGGAAGACGTTGCACGTCGTCCCAGTCGGTCCGTGATTCATGTAGTCGATGAAAGGGCACATCACCATACTGCTCTTCCCTTTCCGTGGCTTCCAATGAAAGCTACGACTATTGACTATCGACCAATAGTAGCGATAGTCTTCAGGTGACCAGCCGCTCTCAGCGAGACATGCTGCGACAGCTTCTAGATCCTTGCGATAGTCGTCCTCCTGTCGTCGCAGCGGCTGCTCGACGGATGGTGGCAGGAGCTTACGGAGCGACTCACGCCAACGCATGGGCAGACTCTGCTCGAAGTCTGTGTCGGTAGGCCACGTAGATTCCCACAGCGACAGCCCAGAGCCTGGCGCCTTACATCCGGCCATTAGACAAGCGGCAAGTTGAGCTTGTGGCGAGGCGTTCTCGAGTCCATGGCGTTTGAGCAGCTTTGCATCCAGCTTGAACATGGCCTTCTCTGGAACAAATAGAATCCTGTCGCCTTCTCGTACGGGCGCTGTAGTCACAAGGCCGAGACCACGTCCGGGAAGTTCTGCTGCCTTGACCGCGTTGATCGTGACACCGCGATTTTGTGACCATTTCGTGAAGGCTCCATGCTTGTCGTCCTCGCGGTTGGAAACCTCCATGGGCGGCTCAGAGAGCTTCTTCCTTTTCGTGGCCCGCGGTGGCATGCTGGGAGCTCAAATTTCACACTGCAGCAGCTCCTGTGGTGTAACTCGACAACACGCATGTCTGTCTGGTGAAGTCGCAACATTTGGGAGGGATGTTTGAGTTTGAGTTTGAGCAAAGGGTCCGTGCATTCGCTTCGAGGCTTCCAAAAGTTCGAGGTTGCATGCGCTCCATCACCATCACCATCTCCAAGTCCATTTGCGACACGAGAACAACATCCCTCTCCCATCATGGACACCTCAGAAGTCGAGTCGCTAGTCGAAGACCTCGGTGGCAACATCGATGACCTCGAGGAAGCACTTGCGCCAATACTTAGGACCGCGCTCTCCGCCAGCGCAAGCAAACTACCATTGCTAGACAAAGCTAAGCTCTACGTCCTTGCCACCTATGCGATTGAGTCCATTCTTTTCTCCGCTCTGCGCCTCAACGGCGTAGACGCGAAGTCACACCCTGTCTTCCAGGAGCTCACCCGGGTGAAAGAGTACTTTGCGAAGATCAAGACGGCGGAGACTGGCCCTATCAAAAGAAGTGCTACAGTGGATAAGGAGGCAGCGGGGAGGTTTATCAAGCATGGGCTGGCTGGGAATGAGAAGTATGATCGTGAGCGGTCGGAGAGGGCTGCGAGGGAGAAGGCAGGTGCGAAGAGGAAATTGGAGGATATGAGTACGGGCACGCATACGAGGTTTGATGGCTCTGCGAAGAGGATCCGGGCGGCTGAGGAGGCTGTGCCTGTGGTACAGGCTGAGGACCTTGAAGATGGAGAAGGAGGTGCGGAACCTCAAGATGTCGCTGCTGGTACGCCAACTGCAGAGCAAGACAAGGCTACGAGGAAGGCTGCCAGACGGCAGCAAAGGCGAGAAGCTAGAATGGAGAGGGAGTTCGCAGCGCCCGAGTCCGCTACTGAACAAGTGCCTGCCTCGGGCGACCCTGATCAGGAGGAGACTCATGCTGCGCCGAAAGAAAGCACTACAGCGGCCAGGAAAGGTCCAAAGAGCCATAGCGAGATCTTCCAGGCGCTACAGCAAGGTCCACTGCCCCAGGCGGAAGAGAAAAAGGGCAAGAAGAAGAAGCGAAAGACTCGAGGGCAGATGAATCAAGAGCTTGAGGATAACCGGGCAGCTGAGATGAAGTGATGGCCTTCTACCTCATCACGCTGCTACTTTCGCGGCTCCAGCCATGCCATGCTTGTGAGGCTGCTGCGAGAGCCACTAGATTAAGCGACAGCTAAGGTTACCTACTCACTATGCACTCACACAGGCCTGCACCACTCGATGCATGTGAAGACAAGCCTCTAGACTGCTGGTGCGTGTGCTGGTCAGGCCGCCAGACATAAGGCTGTAGCGAGCTCAAGCGAATGATACCTGTCGCGTGTTTGAACAAAGCCAGCACGACAATAGTAGCATGTCTGCGAATAGTATTTGAGTTTAGAAACAAATCAAGCATCTGCTAGTCGTCCATTGGCTGGTGATTCCTGTACGTTTTGCCGCCGGTTGTTGGCCACGCAGAGACTCCACATGCGAAGCTGCGGCATCCCAGTGTTAGTCCGCCGCAAAACTTGCCCACACCTCCGTCGACCTCACTTCTTGCCGTTACTGTAGTATTCAGGTTATCATTGTGCGAGATTTGCTTTCAATCTACCAGGACCACCCCCTTGCCTAGACTCCGCCGCCGTCGGCCCTTGCCGCCGCCATCTCGACCCCGTCCCCAACGCGCGCCTCTCCACTTGCGCGGTACCCTCTCCGCTCCCTCGGCGCATCGACGGCAGCCTGTTGATACCTCACACCTTGGCCAGACAACCAAGCTACAGCACTGTGCTATCACGAACACCGAACGACGATCAGGCGGCAGCGGCCCTCACAGTCACAATCAATCACCGAGGTGGGCCCAGAAGAGTTGTAGCATTGAGATAGGATTCAATTGCGAGACACAGGCGGCTGCGGAAGATCATACTTGTGCCGGCGAACATTGGAGAGGGGACAACTAGGGTCAGGGCGGTTGATATCTGAAGATGGCAACTCCGGCAACTCAATCGCTGAAGGTATGGAGAGCTTCACATGCTCGGAGGGTGCCGAACTGACGGGCGTACAGTGCGTGGTGACGGGTGACGGTGCTGTCGGCAAGGTGAGTCTACGATGAGGCGCCAGTAGACTAGCACCATTGCTGACAGGCGCAGACATGTCTCCTCATATCATACACAACGAATGCCTTCCCCGGCGAATACATACCCACAGTGTAAGCTC
>JAKLLW010000774.1:0-24192 GCA_022814695.1 Neocatenulostroma microsporum | reverse complement strand
GATGCCCTGATATCCGTCGTGCAAGATGGAATTGAATTTGACAGGACCGTTGCGCAGGTGAAGAAGGAGAAGAGGCAGTACCGATGGGCGGGCATCAACCCGCGAGAGCAATTGAGCGATGAGGATCTGGCGATCTTGGAGGATGGAGAAGCGGGGATGGGCGAGAGGCCGCCTAGTAGTGGGAAGAGGAAAGGGAGGCAGGTGCCGAATTATGTTATGAGGGCGCCGGATGAATTTCCTACGCCTGCACCCAAAAGGCAAAGACGGAGTGAAGGTAGCGAAGGCGTGCACTTGAACGGGGATCGGGATGCTATGGAGGTTGATGAGCCTTCGCCATCTGCGGACCCCGATGAAGACGCAGAAGGTGAGGTTGTGAGTCCGGAGGCAGTCGAGGAAGTTGATGTGGTAGAGGTGCCGGAACGATACGACTCTATGGATGTGGCGACGCAGACGGAAGTCAAGACTGGACCGAAGACTAGTACGCTGTACTGGAAGATCGACAAGCCGGGCGCTACTGTGCTGCATAGCATGTGGAATCCTGACTCGGACCCAAAGAATGCTAATACGCTGCTCACGGTCGGAGAGTCGCTTTGCCGTTTCTACGAAGTGCCTGAGACCATGGACAATGTGCAGCAGATCACGCATATCGACGACCACAATATGCCGCCCAATGCCATCATCACAGCGAGTGAATGGCACCCCAAGGAGCCCACTGCTACGTGCGCGATACAAGAAGACCCTAGCGATCATCCTAAAAGATTGCTGCAACTTTTGCTCCATCACGGGCGTGAGCACGGTAGCACGCTGTGGGATGCCAGCACTTCTCTGCTGGAGCCCGCGGGTATCCTGATTTGTATACGTTACAGTCCAAACGGCGAGTATCTACTCGTGGCGCGGACCAATACAGAACGAGGATTAGTGCAGATATGGCGGACGCCCCCTCCCACCGCTTCCGCAGACGAAATGCTAGCTGCGGCAAAACCTATCGCTTGGCGTACCTTTGACCGACAAGTCCTAGACGTCTGCTGGATCAACTCAAGCAACTTCATGGTATGCGGTGCCGACGCGCTTTCCGCAGAGTACAGTCTCGATCTCGCCGACATCTCGCCTGACACCCCGGACCCCCAAATATTGGGCCTGCGCGAAGAGCGCACAGGGATAGTCTCCCGGCACGAACCGCTAGACAAACTACGCTACCACGAAAAGCTAGGCGTTGCTGTTTTCGCCTCTTCAGAAGCAAGGTCCCTGTCAGCTATAGCGCTAATAGCTGATAGCTCGAGCGAACGCAAACACGAGGTAGCCTTACCCGGACAGCTTACTGCTCTTGCTTTCCGGCCGGCATCCTCCGCCTCCGAGCACGAGCACGCGGGAGAAGAAACGAGCCAGCGGAGTGCACTCCTCGCGGCGACCTTCCTTGAAGGCTATTGCACCATCTACCGTCTCGTACAGGCCGGCGAATGCGAGGAGATAGCGACTTTGGAATTGCCCGATGGGCCGGCGTTGGCGCTCGCTTGGTCACCGCAAGGCACGCATTTGGCATTTGGCAGCTCGGATTTGGTGCATGTTTACGAGACGGAAACGCTGCTACGAAGAGAGGAGGGCGACAGGCATGAGCCTCTCCCTCTCGTGACTTGGCGACCTGATCCGACGGTTCTTGCGAAGCAGAACGGCGAACATACGAATGGGCATCAGGAAGAATTGTCAGAGCCCAGCTTGAGTTGGAGCGCGGATGGAGAGAGTTTGGGGTTTGCGCATGAGAGACAGGTATGCCTTTACTCGCCTCATGCTACGGAGAAACGATATGCTAACGATGCTCCAAGCTTGCCGTCATACGCTTCAGACCACCCTTACATGCCGCCGAAAGCGAACAGGCTGAGGTCAATGGTGGTGCGAGTCCATAGCCTGCTGTACATTGATACCCTGCGCCAACATCTGTCTTCGTTCTCCATCCTCGCAAGCTTGGTGGCGCTCTTTCATCTCATGTTTAAGTGACGGTAAGCCCGTCCAACCTCCTTGGTCCGTGTGCAGCGGCCACGTTCAGGTTTTCCAAATGGACTTGCATCGACCGGTGAGTGCGAGCATGCTGCACGACGTCAGCTTCAGCCTCACGATGATAAGACACAGGGATCAGCTGAACCCAATAATCAAACCAGCGAAGAGAGCATCTTGTCATTAAGCACACGAAGAAACACTTGGCGGCATTGATTTGACCATCGTATGGACTTTGCGCATCGCTGCAAGTGCAAGTGCAAGTGCAAGCCTTCGATCGACATACAGATGATGGTGATAGCTTACAGTCGGGACGAGTTCGGAAACCTGACAAGTGGTCCATGGAGGCCAGAGCCTGACAGATGGCGATATCGCAAGCGAGCGGAGTCGCTGGATATTAGGGTTGAACAAACTCTGGGAGAACCAGCTCTGGATCAATCGGAAGTCTATGAGCATGCCCGGCTCACCAGGTGGTCGCCATCGCCGCTTCATGCTCGACGCAAAGAGCGCGAGACGAAGTCTTATGATGATCTGAGCCACGCAATCAGGCAAGGCAGTCACGATGAAGATACAGACAATGTCTTGTCACCATCGACTCGGCGTAATCATGCCATCCAGTCAACAGGTGGTGATGGCGATAACAACGATGCTCTCCCATCGACGCCACTTTGCGAGCGACGTAGAGGCATCACTATCGAATCAACTCGCTTTGGGGAAGGTTACCATCATTCCTCGCTGAGAGCCATCTCAAGATCGGCTCGCCGGGCTCAGGGCTGTCCCTTATGTCAGATGATCTTGGACACGCACGGTGGTAAGCGGTCTTGGATCGACGCGCACGAGGATCGATACCAAGTCTACGTCAGTCTACTACCCGAGACCCTGCTAGAGCGGCCAAATTGGTATGCCCGCACCAAGAGGCGATTCGGAAGGGCACCCCAGGGCGTAGTCGCTGACCATGAGAGGAAGGATTTCATGTCACGTCTCTAGATCTCGACCAAGGATGCTCAACCACATCTGGGAGATTCAGCCTATCGCGGCGGGGGCAAATATGGAAGGGTTTCGTATACACCAGATGCGAATGGCCATGCCATTGTTCAGGGAAGGGGTATAGACTGCTTCACGATGGAGAAAGATCCTGCAGTAGAATTAGGAGTCTCCTATGTTCGCGAGATCGGTCGCAACACCGCTAGTGATCGATCATTGGAAGTAGCCAGACTCTGGCTCAAGCAATGTCTCTCACAACGATCTGCCAGATGGACAATCCTGGCGAAGGGCAAGTCCGATAAGCGCCTACCTACAGCTTCGTCTACGAGACTTATCGATCTGTCCCATGACCGGTTTCGCCCTGACAACGTGCGCTTGGTCGATAGGAACATTAGCATGAGGAAGTACGCAACCTTGAGTTATTGCTGGGGATACCCGGTTGAGCCAGGTTGGTTGACAGTTAAAGCCAACGTCAAAAACTGTTTAACAACTATTGCAGTGGATCTTTTGCCTAAAACGATACGGGATAGTTTGGCAGTTGCAAGAGGACTCGGGCTTCGTTACATCTGGATTGATGCTCTATGCATCGTGCAAGATGATGAGGAAGAATGGGCTAAAGAAGCGGCAAAGATGGGAGGTATATACCGAGGCTCACTACTCACCATTGCTGCAGCTTCAGCGTCCTCCGTTGGACAGGGCTGCTATAATGCACAATCCACTTCTCAATGGAATAAGTTTAGAAACCTCATTGGCATCCATTCGACCCTGAGCAACGGCCAGAAGAGCGTTATCTACGTCTTCCGCGAGAGCCGACCCGACATCCATGACGATGAAGTAGTCAAAAGTACGCTGTCAAGTCGAGCATGGACATACCAGGAAGAGGCCCTTTCGCCTCGCACGCTTTATTTCACGGCATCGCAGCTCATGTAGACCTGCGAGCATTGCCGTTTGGTCGAAGATAATCTTCCACTCTTACGCGATAAGGAATCCCGCCTCATGACTGATACGAAGTCATGGTACCTGGAGGCTGTTGTCTACTACGCGAGGCGCAAATTGACCTATAGCTCGGACAAACTAGTCGCAATCAGTGCTCCCGCAAGAGCAACGTACGTTCGTACCGGGGTGGAGTACTTCGCTGGGTTGTGGATGGACAGCATCCTCGAGGGCATTACGTGGCAACGCGAAGGGGAAGGCCGGAAGAGCGAGAAATACCGATGTCCATCTTGGTCATGGGCGTCCCAAGACTCTGCCATCTCGTACACGCTGGCCGGAAGTGACCACTTTGAAAGGTTATCCTCTTATATCAATCGGCTTCCATCAACTGACGACCCGAAGCATTCAGAGCCGGTCATTGAACGAGCGAAGATCCTCGAGATGGAGACCGAGAAGGATCCAAACAATGATTTCGGCACCGTGACTGGAGGCCATCTCGTGATTGAAACCTCAATATGCACCGGCCACGTGCTTCGAGACGACTTCACGCTCCTTGATCCGGACAGCTGGCCACCTAGTGAGCCCCGCCAAGCATTATTCCTGGACTCTACTACGCCTAATAGCTTTATTGGGGGTTTGGCCCGCATGGACAACGACGATCGGCAGGGATGTCATGTCGCATGTGCGTATCTGGCGGATACTATCTTCCTCCTTCTTCGGCCTGCTTGTTTGGACGCAGATGCCTACGTGAGGGTGGGCATTGCAGCTTTCGGTCCCGGCGAATCTGACCGAAAAGGCATTATACGGAATGCAGTAGGGCCAATGATCCAAGCAGCCATCAAATCGATCTAATTCCGGGCTCGAGCCAACTGCGTGAGGGTGGCGGTATGAGCATCACATCACATCATCCTCGTGAGCATTTTAGGCGAGTGAGGTATGCAGACAAAGCTTAAAAGCCATATGTCTCGGTGGTGGTGGTGGTGGTGCCTCCCATAATGTAGTCGTATTTCTTCGTATACATACTGCGAATGACTCTCACTGATTGCGGCTCCTATCAGCGTCTCTGATCATGATGCCCTGGCATACTCTTGTCGCATCGCTACTCTCTGCGCGTACCGTATTGCTTCCATACCGGCAAATGGCTGGTCCGACCGTCTTGCGACAAGCACTCAACTGCACAACGCGTCCCTTGGCCATCACCGTGGGCTGCGCAACATCTAGCTTCGCATCTCAGTCGTGAGTCTAGCCTGGCTCCGCGGCACGGCACTTCAACATTTCATATATCCCATCCCATACCAAATCTCCATCCCTCTTCATCCCATCTTCACCTCACTAGCCTTCCTCTCCACATAAAACCCGCTATCCGGCTGCCGTAACCCCTTCATCTCTCCCTGACTCAACGCGCGATCGACTTCCTGCACATCCACCAATTCCTTGACGGCGAAAATTTGTCCCGCGATGTCGGGGGAGACGGGGTGGTATACTGTTTTTAGGCGGCGGTGCAGGCCCAAAGCTGAGAGGACGCCGGAGGTGCGTTTGGGGAGGCCGATTGCGGAGCGGAGGAGGGTTATGCGGAAGTAGGATGGCATTGTGAGTGTCGTTGTTGTGGTTGGGTGTGGTGTTGAGGGATGGATGTTTCGGGGGGTGGACGATGGTGTGAGGGTGAGTTGCTGGAGGATATTAGCTTTGTAATTTATCCTGTGTATAAGTATGCGTACTTTGAGTGTGTCACGGTAAATCGGCTGAGGGTGTCGTTGTCGTCGCGAGTAAAGAGTTGTGCCTGCTTGATTCGCGAAGGTGCAGCAAGCCCATCCCCGAGGCTCTCCGCCTAGCGCACGTGCCTCCAGCCTTGCGGCCCAGGACTTCTTTGCGATTTAGCACAGTATGCTATGCTATCATAATGAACATGGCAGATCAAGACTGGAGCAAGAAGCTCGAAGAGGATTATATTGGGGATAAGCTGCAACACATCATGCGAGTGTCTCAGGAGCGGCAAATAACGTGACAAATTGTGTCGCTATCAGCAGTCCAGTGAGCTGGATGATAACATGATGGGTCTCATACCACCAGGTGATTGCCGAAGTCCCCAATGACACAGCGATAGCAGCTCGAGAGACTATCAACGCCATGGATCTTGTACGCCACGAGCGTCTTTGGCTGCAGCTGTGTACGTACGACGGTCCTGTCGTGGCTCTCATCCAGCATTGCTCCGTCGCAAACTGACCTGTAATGATGTAGCATGCATTGAGCTTTTTCGCTTGTCGTCGTATACTGCTCAATGCAATTTGCTCCCTAAGGTACGTCCTATTCAGCCGCCTCCAATTTACTTTCGTCCAGCTCGTTCGAAATGATACTTTCGTCTTGGGGCAGCGAGACCTTGATCAGTCGGTCAGCAACAGTCGGCAAAACAGACCGAGACGAAGACCCATCATACTTTGTACGTAAACTTGTACGAACCCGCATCAGCCAGGTGAGTGGAGCATTCGAAGACTGTAGTCTTGATAGTGTTCATCGCGGGTGCTTTCCCACCAAAGTTAGAGCAAGATCACTGAGAGCGCAGCAAGCATAGGGGTTTTACCAGGCTTCCATTCGACATCGAGTTCAACTATATCGTGCAATCGTTAGCGGCCAAGCTATGCGAAGTCAGAAGTTGCGTGGGCTGCATGGAGGCTTACCAGGGATGCGGTTTTCGTTTCTATGATCTGTCTGTTCACCCCGCGCCCTTTTACGTCGGCCATCCGCGACAACCTTCTCATCTTTGAAGGCGTAGTAACCTACCCAGACTTTTTGGCCAATGGCATAGGCTGGTTTGGGGGTTTTGGACTCGCCGAAGGTTGCTTCTTCGAGAGCCTCGACACGAGTGAGGAGATCTGTCATGTTGTCTGTGGGCTGGGAAGCAGGTAGGTACAGAAGGATGGTCTTGCGAGAAAGAAGAAAGAAAGCATGGTACTTAATCAGTCTCTTGGTCGGCTTGCATAGCTAGGTCGAAGTATGTAGTCTAGCATGACGAAGCGCCTAGGACGCACTGGGTGAGTACACGTGAATAGCGGGATTACCACCCCAGGACTGTGCATTGTGAAGTGTATCTTTCGCACGCCAATCGGCATCTTTGCGTTGGTGGAAAGCAGGACGATCACTTGGAGTAGCAGAAAGTAGGTATAGAACTACTTGGCGAAGCGGCTTCCCCGAACTCTCCGCAGCATTGGCTTCGCGACCTCGAGCTCCACCAGCACCAACATTGGCCCGGGCAGAGACATCACCGTAGAACGAAACATCTAGCAAGCATGAAGGTTCAACCCCGAATCAGGCAGCCACATCAATGAAACCGACGCGACATCTCTGAACAACAACCCAACTCCCCCAATCCCGCCGAGCTGCCTCCCGCAGCGCTCTACATACACAATGAACGACGCAACCCCCCACGAAGAACCCCTAACCCGCCTAATCGAACTGCTCCGCTCCCCCGACGACCTCGACAAACTGCCCTCCCTCAAATCAGAATTCACCCGCAAAAAAGCCGCCGTCGACGGCCAGCTCAAGATCGGCTTGTCTGAACAACTCCAAATAACGCAAAATGGCATGTCCTCCATCTCCGACGGCCAGAAAACCGTCCAACTCATCAAGGAAGAGATGCTCAAGATCGATAGATTATGCAGTGAAGCGCAAGGCATGATACGCGATTTCCCGGAAATAAACAAGATGAGCGTTATGCAGCGGAACTTCGCGAGTGTGGAGGCGATGAAGGGGAGTATAGATACCTTTGCGCAGCGCTTGGGGGAGATGGAGGAACTTCTTCGTGAGGACGACGAGGATCTTGAGAATCAGCCTAATCTTCTCGCTATACATGAGGGTATTACGGTTTTGAGGGATGTGAGGGATACTTCTATGGACCAGGTCAAGAGTTCTGAAGCTAGTGGGGAGGGAGAGAGTGGGATGGAGTTGATTGAAAATTTGCCTTTGGAGGGAGGGGTGACGTTGAGGGAGTATTTCGGGAAGTTGGAGGATGTGGTTGAGTGGTTTGATGAACATGTCGGCCAGGCGTGTCTCAACATGATCACGCTTGTGCAGTCGGGGAACAATGGGTTGGTGGTACGATTAGGGCTGGTGATCGAGGAAGAAGAGAAGAAGGATCGGCAGGTCAAGGCTTTGCAGGATGCGCAGAGGGAGTTTCAGGATGTGGCCAGTAGGTTTAAGAGTATTAATGTTGGGCAACGCGAACTGCGCGGCTACAAGAAGAAATTCCTTCAAGCCGTCGAAGCCTCCGCTGCCGTGCAATTCGAAGGCGTGAAACAAGCTTTCGACGAAGAACCCGATCGCCTGGAAAAGAGCTGTAGATGGTTCTTCAACGACCTCAATACCGTCAAACTCGGCCTCGTCGAGCTATTACCGCGCAAATGGAAGATCTTCAGGCAATATACTAATATCTACCATAAACTCATGCACGACTTCCTCGTCTCGCGCCTCGACGCCGCAGATACCACGCCTGTACATATGCTAGCGATCTTGAACTGGGTGCCGAAGTACTATGCCAAGATGGAGAGGCTGGGGATCAAGGAGCGCGAATTGGTGCCGCATGTTATCGATGAGAGGGAAGGCGATCTAGTGCGCGATTACCGGAGTCTTATTACCAAGGCGGTCGAGGAATGGATGGATCGTATGGCTTCTAATGACCGCAGGACTTTCCAGTCGAGAGAAGAGGGGAGTCTGGACGTCGACGCAGACGGTCACATGCACACCAAGACTTTGGGGGATATGTGGACGATGCTGCGCGAACAACTCGCTGTAGCGCAGTCTTCTGGCCGCCCAGACGTAGTAGAAGGAGTCGTGGACGCGATGATTCGCGCTTTGAAGGCTAGGCAGAAGATGTGGGAATCGCTCGTCGACACAGAGTTCCGAAGGATCGAGGATCAAGCGGCGCAGGCGGTGAATCCTTCCGATATTGAGGGGTTGAGCAGTTACCAAGACTGGCTAGTAGCGATCGCCAACGACCAAATCACCAACATTGACGACGACCCTTCGACCACCACTACCTCTTTCCTTACCCGCTTCCGCGCGGACTTCGAGCCCTTGGTCGGACCTTCCTACCCCCTGACCACTGGGCCAGAACTCGAGACGCTCACAAACGGCTATATCGACCTCTCCTCCCACTGCATGCAACTCTTCGCCTCCCTATTATTCGCCACAGACTTCCGCTCCGTGACCCGCACTTTCTTCTTACCATCCTGGTACTCCGAGCAAGCGATGAAGCAGATCACTGCCACGTTCGCCGATTACCTCTCCTCCGAGACGGCCGTGACACCCCTTCTCCATCCTTCACTCCGCGATATCCTCGTAGAAGAAATGGCCGACGCCCTCCTCGTCGCTTATCTCTCGGGTGTCAAAAACAAGGGCGCAAAGTTCCGCCGTCAAGACCCGTTCACCGAGAAGATAAAAGATGACCTTTTGACCGTCTTTGGTTTCTTCAAAGACTACCCCGACACCTTCGACCTAGTGAAGGATAAGTGGAGGGCGGTGAACAGTTTCGAAAACATGCTCTCAGCCGACAAGGGGCAGGGAGTGGTGGAGGCTTTTCAGAGGATGAAAGTTCAGTACTGGGACGTCCACTTATCCTGGGTGGAAGCCGTTCTCCGCTCTCGAGACGACTACGACAGAGGCATGCTGTCGAGCGTCAAGAGCGCGGCGGCTAGTATGGATGTTGAGAGGGGTCCGGAGACTGTGATGAGTAAGGTGAAGTGATGAGCGGCCGACGTGTCGACGTGTCGACTTGTCGACTTGTCGGGCTACTGGTGCGGTTCATGAGTACCATGCTTTTGAGCGAAGGCGTCTGGGCGTTTTGCAGTGTAGGATACCCTGGGTTTCTGGGTTCTGTACATCCTCAACGATTCTGGATTACGGATCACCGTTTCACGCACAAGTGCTATGGCGAGTCAGACTATCAGATTGCATTGTTAATATCGTGTACATCAATCCCACGCCTCTTTCACAGAGCTGATGGGCTGACTGCGTCTACCGTCGCATCAACGTCTGGCGGTGTTCAACAATAGTTGTGGTTGTGGCGCTCCCAGATGAGTGAGCTCAGGCAGGACGCATGCGCGGGCGGAGGATGGGATGAGCGAGGACATTTGTTCTTGAAGCGAAGCGTTCGGGCGCAATCTGCTGCGTGTGAGTGACAGATACCCAGGCCAAGTGTTGTACGGATATACATCCGTTGACTTGGAGGGTGGGATGACATGAAGAGCGTGATAGTATGAGAGGCGTGACAGTGAGAGGCATCATGATTGAAGAAGTCATTCGCAGTATGTACTTAGAAAAGGCTACACTAGGAGACACCACCACCAGGCCAGCCGGCCGTCGCGTCTTCATCGTAGCCTCTTCAGAATGTATAGCATCGCCGCGCTTCATGCAAGAAGCCTCTGCCGCATGTGTGTGCAGCACCAAAACAATCGTGTGGGACGCCATCGCAGGAAAGCATCGAAGTAAACAAGTATCGCATGCAGCCAGCTCATGTGAGCAGCTGCGGGTATCGTCATCGCCGTATGCCCTGAACGCCGTACCCAAGTGATCATCTCTCGTCTTCATATGTCAAAGTGCTGGTTGGTAAGTCGAGTCGGTGTTGCTCAAGCGGTGATGTTGGGAAGCTTCGCAGCGACCCACTCGACGGCACCGGACTCCGCGGACTTGTTGCGGAGGTGAGGCGGCACAAATGCGCGCTTCGGCTTCTCAGCGACGACAGCAACAGGCTGCGACGTCTCAGTGGCCGGGAGAGCGATACCACCGTCTTCGGTCTGCTGGGCTGCGGCGGGGTCATAGGCGTCTGCGGTGACGATGACTTTCTTGAACTTGCGCGGGCCGCCCAACTTGGTAGCGCCGTTGGTGACCTTGAAGGTTCGCGCGTACTGGGTCTGCGGGCCGCTCAGCTCGGCCTCTTTCTTGGCCTTGTACGCCTCGTCGTTGCGCTTGAGAGCGGCGCGGAACTTCTCGATGTCGGCGGCTTCGGCTGCTGTCTCAGCGCGGGCGGCAGCGTGCTTGCCATCTTCACCGACGGCCCAGGCACCCCAGGCGCCCTTGGGAGCAGGAGGCTGACGTGGAGTGACATAGTTTGGATCCTTCTTGAACCATATGTGATCGTTCTTCTTCTGATGCTGGACCCTGAGACCGCCAGCCCAGACACGGTTGACGATCTGGTCGACGAGAGCGCGCTTCTGGGGATCGCGGACCCGGAGGATGGACCTGATGTCTTCGTCGGCAACCAAAGGGTTGGCCGGGTCGTAGGTCTCCATCAGCTTGGCAACGGTGACGCGGCCGATGATGTCGCCGAGGACGCTCTTGTCGCTGTCGGTTAACGGTGACACGGTGTTGGCCGTAGTAGCAGCGTTGGGCGGCGGTAGAACCGCACCAGCACCGGCCACCGGATGCGCAGTCGCGCCCGGAATGAAGTCCCTGATAGAGTCGAGGATGTAGGTAGCGAAGGCCTTGGCGTGCGCTGGAGTCTCGAGAGTGAAGCTCTTTGACTTGGACTTGGCCGGAGTGAGACCAGGAGGGTACTCAGGCGCGGTGGTGGTCTCCGGGGTGTAAGGCTCCGCTTCGCCGCGCAGTGGGCTCGGCTGCGGCTTCGCATCTGAGCCTTTTGGCACCTTGATCTTGATCTTCATGCCGGTGATGTCGGCGAAGGTCGGAGTGACGGGAGAGCCGGAAAGCTGAGTGGCTGCCATTTCGAGGTTGATGTTTGGTAGTATGTGGATGAGAAGTTTGGTGATGAGAGCGTAATGCAAGTCTTCTCTTGGACAATTCTGCGGGCCTGCGCCGAACTGGGAGCTTGTCAGTCTATGATCTTGCAGTGTCAAGCGTGAGAGATGAGCAGATGCGGACCCGTGATGATCAAATGCGATGCGGAAGTGGATGAGCGTAAGCGTTTGTGCTTGTGATGTTGTGAAGGTTATATGGTTGGTAGTGGTGGGTAGCGTTGCGAATTGAGTGTGCTGAGATTGTTGGTGTGTGTGATGAAATTAAGGAAGAAAAGTTGGAGGAGCGAGAAGAGAAGAGAAAGTATTTATGCTCGAAGGGGGCTGTGCGTCAATAGGAACAGACGACAATAGGAAGACAGTGGAGCCAAGAAAAGAATGAGGTGGCTGGACTCACAGCAAGCATATGATTCGTCAACGGCGAGTCACGATGATCTTGAGCATCATTGAGCCACCGGTGAGGGTTCCACGCAGCGGCGTCGGCTCCAAAGATGCTGGGATTGATGTGCGCCATTGATGATTCCAGACAGATTGTGCACTGTTTAATGTCTTCAATCAGTTGAACTGTACAGAGGCGGTGGTATGGTTGTGACAAAGGTGCGCGATATTGGAGGTGGAGGAGTGTGTAGTGACGTTGAAGGAAACCACGGTCGACTTTTGAAACATCAAGCGGCACTAGCCGGCAGGCACGCGCATCGGCGATGACTTCGCCAACAACATGAACATCGCACGTGTGTAGGAAGTGTGCATGATGTGTGATATGGTATAAGATGAGTTGTGAAGGAGCGTGATGCTAGCATGGGAGGGATGACTTACCCCTTGCGGCACGTGCTGCTCTCCGATCATCACTCCACCCTCCGGCGCAATGTAGCTGAAGCCAGCAGTATGCGGTTGATGTAGGCGCAGCGACTCCTTCATGACGGCGTGCAATAGTGGCAGCTTGGACTTGACCTGGAGCACATACTTCAAGCTTGGTGTTGCACGCATGCGCATCTTGCGGATCTCGGCGCGCAGCTGTTGTAGAAGCTCGGGATCTCTGTAGATGTAGAACAGCGAGCTCAGAACATGGGTGAAGACTGGGTCGGCGCCAGCAATGATCATGGCCAAACATGCCGATAGCGCATCAGAGATCTCTTCGCTGCCGTCGCTGCCCATGGCCTGAACCATGCGGCTTGCGACGCCGGAGTTGGCCAGTCCAAGGTCGTCAGGCATGCGCTGGAGTAGCTCTCGCTCCACATTCTTGGTTCCGTCGAAATGCTTCACTATGGCGTCGATGTGCGGGTGGAAGCGCAAGTATGATCCGTACAGGATGGAGTGAAACTTCCAGTCCTTCATGGCACTCGTCACCTTTGCCGCATCTTTCGGGTGATCGAGGAAGCCTGCTGGTTTGCCGGTAGTGGTAGCGAAAAGCACATCGTATGCGTAGCTAGCGATGAGATCCGACAGCTTCACTTCCTCTCCGGTCATGGCGTGAGTGGCGAGGCTGTCCACAAGCTTCGTGTTGCAAGCTTCGATATCGTATTGGTACTGATAGACACTCGCCATCTTCAGCTGAGGAGCGAGCAAGCTCAACGTCTTCACGCTATCCTGACCACCAGCAGACAGGTGCGATGGTATAGCCTGAAAACACGATCAGCGGAAGCTCCCGTGCAAACGCTGCGGAACACGGACCCTCTCCAAGTTTGCGCATCGCCCAAAGAACGACGGATTGCTGATGCTGTACTCGTACGGTCCGATCTGGACAACTTCGCCGTACTGCTCGTGGAGCTTGCGGACTACGGTCTCGTAACTGCCGCGACGGACGTGGAAGAGCTTCCAGAAGATGGTGCGCTTCGCGATGAACGCGGCGGGAACGCTCAAGAGGACGTCAAGTAGCGTGCGAAGCCCGTACATCGCGCCGAAAGCGAGGAGAAGTGCCTTCAGCGCCGCGTAGCTGATCGGCGTCTCGACTGGCTGTAGGAACTGAGCTTGCAGAAGGAACGTGACTGCGCTTAGTCCAGCGAGAAGTGCGACGGGATAGTGAAGCCTGTAGTTTTGTTCCGAAATGTCGTTGCTACAGAGGAAGCTGGCTGTGATGATGGTGAGTAGTCCAGTCGTGGACCAGAAGTATACTTCGGGATCGTTGAGGTCGTGGGCCTTCGCGAGCTCAGGCATGAAGGTTTGCAGAAGCCCTGGGTCGCAACGTGTTATGTTGAACATGGCTGTGAGTAGTGAGTAGGGACGTTGTTGATGATTAAGGGGTTAGATGAGTTGTAAAGCAGTCGTGAGTAGAGGCGTGTTGGATGATTATGTGTTGGTTGGTTCGCAGAAGGACAGAGACGTGGACTATATGGGAGACCGGGCGCGTGTTGAACGCGATTGCACGTCATCTGAGGGCCTACAGAGTGAAAGTGGAAGGAGCGTCCGAGCTGGCCTCACTTGCCCTACACTGATTGCATAAGATGTTTGTTCTCATACTCACTATTATGCTGTTTTCCGTCTGTGCATGCATGTCTTGAGCCTTCCTTCAGCACCCTTCATAGCCGGAGCACTCGTTCAAGCACCATCCGTTCCTGCTCATACCTCGGGTTGCGGCTTCCTGCATGACTATGCCGGCTGCTCGCCTTTCTTTCAAACCGTCACTATCCTCTACTCTGCATGTCCTCCATCCTCGATCCCGGACGATCGCCGTACCAGAAGCCGGTACTACTTGGTTCTCGCATACGGTAGCGCACACCGGTGACTGCCTCCGTCAGCTCTTTATGGGTATTCAGGGCGGTTTCTTGACATAAAGCCAACATCATGCCCATCGCTCGGTAGGGAGGAATGGATCAAATGGTGAGGTGAAGTTCAAAGCCGGAGATCATCGACAAATCATCGACAGCGGCTGGTCCGTGCTCATATCCGGCATCGCTCCTTCCGCGCCACCACTTCGCCATGCAGAGAGTCCAAAGACATTTACTTCGCGAAACCAACAAACACATTCGACGATGCAGACCGCGCAGAACATGATGCGCACGATGCGCCCAGGATTCTTCCGCCGTACCTTCACCACCACATCTGTAGTCAGATCATCTTGGACACCCGGCCCATCTCCACCGCGGCTACCCAAAGAAGAACAAGAGATCTACGAACAGCTACAGCAGCAATCCACCGGCGCTTTCAGCACGCCAAAAGCAGCATCACCAGGCGAGAAGGCCGAAGCAGACCTGCTGGGCCCACAGTCCAGATCTGAAGCAGACAGCATGCTTGAACAATTGAGGGAAAGAGCAAGTCTTGCGGCAAAGGGCGATGGCGAGGAACTACATCCCAATGTCAGAAGAGGTGCAGCGCCGGAGTTTGAGGGAGACACGAACCCGAAGACAGGAGAGGTTGGCGGACCGAAGAACGATCCCATCCGATGGGGTGCTAGTGGTGATTGGAGCTACAATGGGAGGGTGACGGACTTCTGAATGTGCGATGTGGAAGGCAGTGTAGAAAACGTATAGTCATTGGTCATACTAAGAATGCCGTGTCGCAGTGTCATCGACTCCGCGATCGTACCCACCGCATTTCCGACGAACTCAGCATCAAGTTCAGGACACGACGTCGCTGGCTGCACAGAGCGTAAGCGTGGTACGCCTCAAGCGTTCAATCTTCTTCTAGGAGCAGAGAGTACCAAGACATCACCTCAACATGACAATCGCAACGCCGTCGAGGGATGGGTGCCACCGGGCAGCGTAAGAGATGGTGATCGATGTATCCCAGCTGCACGGGAAGGCTACACGTTCATTCTGTGCTGCGCAACACGTTGCCATGTGGCCCAGACAGCTGGGAATGTCATCCCCAAGCATGAGCTGGAAAGTGCGTTGTTCCGTAGCGGCGCTGGGAATATCCTAAGCCTAAGTGGCCCCTGTCTTGGTTGCCCACCTCGCATTGCAGTTGCGTTGTGTCATATCAGCTCTGGTGAACCCGAGAGGTGTGTAATCGACAAAAGAGACCGGATGCTGGATCGATGGTGTGGACTGCGGACATGTCAGGTATCTCCGAGAGGGTGTGAACGTGCAGGAGCACTGCCGCCGAGTATATCGGTTTTACGCTGGCATATCGCTGCTGGAAAGACTCACAGGAGCCTCGGGAGTTATAGGATGCTTTGGAGTCGTGGCTCTGGCCTATTGAAGCATCGTCAGCTGCGGTGTTGATCAGATGCTGTGGTAAGGTGGCTGACGACCTGACAGCACAGAACACATGTATCTGAGCTCCATGTGCTTCGGCTATGCTGCCAACACAACGACGTCCTTGATTCCGAACATACGCTCCGGCCCTGACATGCTTTCTCTTTGCATCTACATCGTTGAGACACGCGGGATCTGGGCGTGAGACATGATAAAGACGGTTACACTGATAAATACACTGACCTAGCAAGCGCTTGTAACGATACCGTTCGGAAGCTCACCTCCACGTGCTACGACCGTCGACGTTGAACATGGTGCGGTCGACAATTCGACTGGTACTTCTTCTCGCTCTGGACTTCATACACAGCGTCAGCACGAGCCCTGTACCCACCAACAATCACTCCGCCGCTTTGGTTGGCAGAGCTTACAGCGTCAAGACCACAGCGGAGCTCAGAGTCGCAGGTCTACTACAGCAGGCCGAAATCAGCCCGTGGCCTAGCACTTACGAGCAGCCGACGATACCTTACTGTTTCCTTGACCAGTCTTCGGCAAGCGAGCTTTCGAAGATCGTTGTCGAAGCAGTAGCTCAGTGGTGGCCGGCGTTTCAATACTCATCCTTGTTCATAGCGCCTGCTTGTAAGACGAAAGGCAAACAAGGCGAAGAGTACGACTACAGTTGCATTTGCGGTCTACAAAAGGATGGGTCCAAAATGCCAAGGGATGCACTTGTGATTGATAACTCGCGAAACCATCCAGACGCCGCCGTTGGTGGGTCCGAGTTCTCGGCTGTAACGAGCACAAAGCAAGGCAAGGATCGAGTGAATGGGAAGCATTGGATGCATGTCGGTTCCATTGACAACAAAGGGCTGGAAGATATGCCGCCAAATGAACGACATGACGAGCTAGTTGCGATGATCGTACATGAGCTCGGGCACACGATCGGTCTACTTCACGAAGTCAGTACATAACTCAAAATGTGCAGCGCTCAAGCTGACAAGCTCAATAGCACCAAAGACCCGATAGAGACGACTACATAACATACCAGCCCATCGATATGGAAGGCTACGAAGAAGCCAAAGACGCCGTACGAGACAAGCATCACGAGATGTGGTCACCTCCACTGTGGAAAGGCAAGCCACCATCCCGCAGCGACAGATTGTACTACGCTTCAAACGTTGACGAGTACGCCACGGTCTTCTATCCGATGGCGATGAACTATATCAAGGACACCAAGAAAGCCCGCTTTTACCATTTTATGGAAGAGCCTACCGGACCTTTCGACTACGGGAGTATCATGATCTACTCCCCGTTCGACTCGATGCGGTATCAGTATGATGAGGACGCGAAGCGGGAAAGGTCGTTCCCATTGCTTCGTGGTCCTGCAGGGCAAAACGATGGACCAAAAGGTCATAACATCCCGGATCGGAGATGTACTGGGCCTGGTGGCAGCTACACCGGGGCACGAATCTCAACGCTGGATGTGGTGCGGGTGGCTCAGCTATACCCAGGCTCAAAAAAGCAGCAGAAGAAAGTCAGTGGGCTAATAGGGACGAAGACGTGGAAGCCGGTCAGAGTCACGGCTCCAGCATGGCTGGGCAATCCACTGATAGAGCCTAATCCTGTGGATGTGGCGACCAAAGTCAACGGCAAGATTGAGTACATCGGTGAAGGTGGCAAGGGCGACGTAGAGGGCTGTGGTAGTCGTAGCAGTCGCAGTGCTAGTCCCGACTCATTGCATGGATCAGCTAGACAAGGCGACAAAGGTAGCAGTGGAAAGGGCGAGAAGGAGACGTTTAAGGGACCAAACATATGATGACTGTGTTGTTTCGTGTGGACCGGTCATTCCTGTGCGCGGGCCTGTCGGTGACGCCTGAAGTGCGGCCATGGATGGGTGTGAGAGCTGAATAATGTGTGGGAAAATGTAGGGCATTGATGATGGCCGACTTCTTGAGCGACTTGTACAATTACTACGCTGTGCCTCATATATAGCCTTTGACCAAAGTTTGAACACTTATTGTCGAAGCAAAGCCGCATCGTCTCAACGATGGTTCTTATACAAGTATTTCGGCAAGGCTACGGATGCCTAAGGCAGAAAATCAGCCAATGGAGCCTCCTCCTCCGTCTCCTCACCCACTCTGATCTTGATACTCCAACATCAAGTGTACTATCCTCACCACCCATCACAGCTTACCACCGAATCAATCTCACGTGAATTGTCGGAGCAGCTCCACTTCGTCAACATGCTGCCACCAGTAGACTCATCCGTACTGGCCGCCAACCCAAAGTTCGAAGTTCTGTACCGCGACCTGTGCACAAACAAGCTTGATAGCAACGGCTGCTCGAAACTCGACACAAAGGCGCAAAAAGATAGAGATGCTCTCCAGCATGAACTACGCAAAGCGCGCCTTGAGGTTGCGAAGCGCGAGATCGTGCAGTCCCATCTTCAGAACCTGGCATATCGGCGCGATGAGCTACCGGACGAGGTATACTCATAGCGTCTGGTTGAGCTTTCGGAGACAAGACTAACTTGGAGCAGCTTAGAGAACTGGTAGCCATTACTGCGGCCACACTGAGTGGCGAAATCGCAGACGAAGACAGGGACATCGTGAGCGATGAGCTCGAGCGCTTTGAGGAACATGTAGCGCCTATTGCACGAGCTTTGTCAAAAGAACTCGCTACGGATGCCGCTATGCTTGCTCGTCTTCTGAGCCAAGATGAATACTTACCTGTCCCGGATCTACCGAAGGCCATTGAAGGCATGCAAACCGAGATTCAGTCATCACACTCACAGCTCGCACAACTTCGCCTCAGCTTAGCCACAGAAGTCCAAAGCCTACACGATCTTTACCGCAAAGTTATGGAATCTGATATCCGCATCCTGGAGCAAACCATCCATGGCTCTGTAGCGCGCGGCAGCAAAGCGAAAGCAGATTACCTCGCCATCACAGCAGAAGGCATGAGCAAGAAGCTTGGTATCCAGCTTGTGCAACTACTGCAGCAAGTCTACACCGCCGATGTTCAGGATGTAACGAAGGCGAAGGCAGCGGCGCTGCAGGAGGAGAGTGCAGCGTTGAGACGGAAGGTCAGAGAGGCGGAGGAGACGCTTGAGGAGTACAGGAGGGCTAAGGGTATGCAGGGGATGGTGAGGGAGTATGCTGAGATTCTGAAAGAAAGCGCGAAGGTCAGGGAGGAGGTCGCGAGACTGGAAGGGGGCGGTAGGTGAAGTGGGCGAAGCTGGGTGGGTGCACGATCCGCAAATGTTATGGAGTCCAAGCAAGATGCGGCATCTGCCCCAACGGGGCGTTGAAGAAGACCGTTGGACCTGGACGCATTTTTACGATGATTAAAGGGAGCAAGGGAGCCCGGGTGTGTCAGTGAGTCAGTGGGTCAGCAGAGAAAGATTGCGTTATCTACATGGATGTCACAAGCGCTGCATGAGTTATCTACATCGACACTCCACTACCCGAGCTAACTAGTGAGGATGTACTGGAATTTGAGTCATAGTACGCCCTGACCTCACTCAACCGGATGTAGCCTTGCACGCGTCTGGTCACCCAGCTCAGGTGTTGGTTCATGAAGGCATCCTGGCCGTCCTCCCGCTCATTCTGCTCGTCACCCTGGTCGTCATCCTGCTCATCCTGCTCATCCTGCTCATCCTGCTCGTCGTCCTGCTCAGCCTGCGCGGCTGCGATCTGCGCTGCCAGCAGCGCAAGAGCCTGCGCCCTCTCCTGGGGACTCACAGTCCGATCGTACGGCGGGAGACTCGCCCACGAGTATCGTTTAAAAGCAATACCCATCTGGCTATCCAGACTTACGGGTCTGTTCCGGCCGTTATCCAGACTCACACGGGTGCGCCGGCCTGGCAGCAAGATGAGAAAGTTGCTAGGAACCATCCCAGTAACACCTGCAGCGTTACGTACAAGAGTCCAAGTTCCGTTCGGTTGGCTAGCAGCTTGGAGAACCTGGTTCGCCTGGACGTTCATCTCCTCAATATCCTCTGCGGGACGCCAGCATTTAACCTGTACTCTGTAGGGCCAGTCGTGACCGTCATCCTGCTGCGGAGCAGGCTCTGCATCGGCAGCATTGGCTGCGTATCCTGGCGGTCGTATGTACTGAATCAGTGTCGCGTCTACTCGAGTAAGCCCTGCAGGCGCTGCAGCTTCGTTTGACTGCCTGTGCGGGTCATTGGCCGACCGCGAGCGCTGCAGAGCTTGACAGAGTCTCTCGTCATCAGGAGTAAGTGAAGCAGTGCTTGGAGATGCAGGGACTGGCGTGACTGGATCTGCAAAACCGGTTGGGATGTTACTCCCAAGGAAGTCAGTCGGGTTGCTGGGACGGGACTCACCGGCTGTGGCGGCGGGCCTCGCTGATGAAGACAAAGGCTCGTACTGTCCGCCCGTGTAAGCGAGGTACAAGCCGCCGGTAGTCGCAGGGCGACGAATGAGCGGCTTGCGCTGGTCTGGCGTCGGGTCCAGGACTGGTCGAGAGGGCAATTGAAAGCTCGATGCACTGCCGGTTGACTGTCTGCGCACGTCATTGGTCGACTGCGACTGTTGCAGAAGCCTGAGGGATCTATCGCTGTCAGCATTGGAACCTACAGTCACTGCGGTGTCGGGGGATGGAGGAGTCTGAGTCGGCTCTAATACCGATTGAGCGGGTGATTGAGGAGCATCCGCTGCAGCACTGCTTGTCGTGCTTTGCAAAGAAGGAGACCGCGAACGCTGTATAGCACGTCCACCGGGCATCACACTCTCCACAAACTCACGGTGGAAGCACATCGCTTTTGGCCTGCCTCTTTGGGTCAGGGTGTTGTAGTTAGCTGGCCGGGCGTTGGGGTTAGGTGGCTGGACATCGTGGGGGGTTCTAGCGAGTGTGAGTGTCCTAGGCATGATGGCGAGGGTGGTCTGCAGCGAACTGCTCAAGAGATACTGTATGGAACCTGCCATACTTCAAAGCATGAGAGCGTTGACTGTTCGCACCGGGCGAGCAGAGTGGAGAAGGGTCGAGGGTGAAAGTTTGAATCCGACTGTGAACCTTCCATTTGTACACCCCGTCGAAACAAAGAGTGTACGACACAATGCCATTAAGAGCGCTCTCAATGGCATTGTTCCCGAGTCAATGTTGTCAGCAGAGGAGTCTAGGTAAGCCTTGGGGAACGTGATGTGGATTGCATGGGGAGGCTGGAGCTCAGGAGAGGAGGAGATTTGGGAATGAAGAACGTATCACTTACTCATACCTACCATCTTAGACCCATCGCTGTACCGGCAGCATATGCATCTCCAACCAACTACTTCCTCGACAAATGAGCCCTCGGCGGCGCCGCAGGAGCACCAGCGGCCATCTCACGTCCCCTTGTAAAGCGCGGCAGATCGTCAAGCTCAATCACCTCCGAGCTCGCATTCGTCTTGTCGGCAGCCTTCCTGAGACTCCCATTAGCATTCCTCCTCTGCACGTCGCCATACCGCCGTCTAGCAGCAGTGGCAGCAGGCAAAGGCTTAGGGTAGGTGGCCGCCTGGCTCTTCGGGACCTCTTCCATAGCCTTAGCAGTCTCAAGCACGAAGTCAAAAGAATTCCTCCTCAAGAGGTCGTGCGTAACGTCTAGGTCGTCGTCTGACTCGTCATCCGCAGCTGTTGAGGTGTTCTCACGCTGCTGAGAAGACGAGCAAGAAGCAACAGGCGCAGCCTGCTTGCTTACCTGGTTCGTGGTAGAAGGACCAGCCTCCTCATCCGAGAACCAATTGTGCGGAAAAGTAGCACCGAGTGGCATATTCGCGTATATGTGTGTGCTGTATGATCGAAAGCGGTGTAAGCAATCTGAATCCATGGTAAGGTGAGCAGAAGAAGTGGCAGGCAGTCTTAGGTCAAGGAGAGATAAAGAGCCCTTTATCCTTACCGAACGACAATGCTTTGTGGTCGCTATGGCATTGTCTGGTGGAGAAGGCCACAGATATAGCCGTAGAGGAGGACAAAGGAAGAGTGTTGAGCGTGAAAGGCGAGTCGAGTCGGGCAGGGATCACGCGATGTGATTTGGCGAGGGTGAGCGGCAAGGCAGGTTACGCCGGGTATGCAGTGACAGTATGAGATGAAGGTAGGGGAAGAATGAGCTTGGAAGGCTGCTGAGATCGATCGAAGGAGACGAAGGAGACGCACCGCCAGTATCAACTGCCAAGTTGAGATCTTGGACAGCCATTCTGGCATTTCGAAAACAACATACGCTCGCTATGCAATCCCCCTTCCCACTCCATCGCAAGTGAGAAGTACTTTGAACACGCTTGGGTATCATGCACACTCTTGTCATCATGTACAGTCCTCTACCGCTCGAACGCTGACATAGAATCAATCACTCCATTCCATCCCACACAGCAACGCCTTGCCAATGCCGTACCAGATGCTTAGGAGAGATCGTACCTTCTATAAACACAGACGTCGCTCAGCGCTTCCGATTCAGCGTCTTCGGCGGCGGCTGCTTGACTTCCGCATCGCTTTCGTCGGATGAAGGCTCGCTCTCACTCTCCGGCTCCGGCGCACTTTCTTCGCCGGAGCTGGCCTCTCCATCTTCGTCGTCAGATGTCTCTTCTGCCTCGTCATCGAACAAGCCTTCTTCTTTCTCCTCTGCATCGTCGTCGTCGCTTTCATCGTCGGACTGTTGTGCCACACCATTGGGCATGTCTTCCTCGCTCTCCTCAGACCCAGAGACTTCTGAGCGTGGCGTGGCAGTTTGGCCCTTCGCCTTTGAAGTAGGCGGATGCAGTAGCCTGCCGGCAATGTCGTCGTGCATGGCAATATCATCATCTTCGTCGGATAAGTCGTCGTCTTGGCCCTCAACATACAGGACGGCCTCCTCGTCGTCCTCGTCTTCAGCGTTCGCAGCTCGCACTCTAGCTCCCATGTTCTTCCGGTACTCCAATTGCGCACTCAGCAGATCCAGCTTGCCTTTGAGATGTAACAGTGCTGACAGTCCACTGGCACGCTCGCGCACCACTTGCGCCAACGCCTTCAACCGGCGCATAGTTTCCGGTTGAGATGCAACGTATCCGCCGTGGGTGACGAGCGCCCATTGTATCCATATCATGAGGCTGCCAGTCCTACCTGGTGACTTGTGTATGCGCTCGGCCAGCCGTTGTAGTAGCGTGGCTGCATGATGAGACTGTAGTCTCTCGATGGTGGATCGTACACTTGGCAGGTCGGTGACCTGGAAACAGCTCTCCAATAAATCCTTGTCGTTGGTCTTGAGTGCTTGCGTCAGGACCGTACCAAGAGAGGTCGCTGATGGTGCAGTGAGCGCTCGACTACCGGTCGCAGGTACCACCGCAGACTGTTCTCCGTCATTCGCCAAAGAAGCGTGGACGTTCACGGGCTCCGAGTGCTGCGCTCGCAACATGTCGCCAAATGAAGGCTCTTCCGGCTCGACAGCATCTTCCATTTCAGCATCGCCCTGCACATCCTCCATCCGATCATCCTCGGCTCCAAGTTCTGCATCTTCCTCATCGCTCAACCCCGCGGTATTGCCGTTCGTTTCCATCTTCTTCGCATCCGCGAGCTCATCTTCCGATTCCTCCAACGCACTGCTCTCCTCCTCCGCGCTTGATATATCAATCACCTCATGCGGGGTGCCGTTTACCTTTCTTCCATCATCCGGCTCATCCTTCGTATCCGGTGCCACGAGTGCGTGTGACTCGTCCACTCTTTTCGTCTTCGTACTCGGTACTCCATTTGTAAGCTTTGCCTCCAGCTTCCTCCCAGCTCTGGCATCTTCGTCCACGAGGAAGCCGAGCCCGTTCTGGGTGGGCACGTGAGATGTCGTGGTCGTCTTTTGTCTTTTGGAAGCGGGCGGCGGAGATGCAGCGCTGGCTTCCGTTTGCCGCCTTCGTGACCGCTTTGCGGTACTCATAGCGACAACATGTCCGGATATCGTGGGCAATTGTGGTGTATTGGAGTAGCGACTGGCTGAGAGTCGGTCAGTGGAATGGCGTCAAAACTCGATCACTGCGCAGATTTTGGATGGAAGCTAAACTCGAACTTTTCGAGTGGGTCTAAAACGAGGTCTGTGCTCGAGCCTATGTCTTGGCATTTTTCACACTTTCTGAGAAACATCAACGACGGCGAGGTCAAAACACCAACTCTGCAGTATCATAGCTTCTCATCATCATGGTAGCATTGTGAGATGACGGAAAGTACCACATACTGTACTGATAGCAGCCTCCACGGCAAACGTTCAAATTTGCACCGGTAAAGGAGGCTACTCGGCAGCCCAGCCAATCACCATGCTGATCTGCAGTCTCAAGGAGTGCGTCGCGTTCGCGGTGGGCTGCTCATAAAAAGCTCGCGTCCTCATCCCGCCCGCCTGCATTTCTTCGATCTCCCAGCCCTGAGCTTCTCGCGAAACATCAACGCCGCCTTACCCCGCTCCG
>JAKLLW010000773.1:0-24257 GCA_022814695.1 Neocatenulostroma microsporum | reverse complement strand
CGCTTGCCGTTCAGCTTACGGACGATCTCTTCGCAGATGCTATCCTCGTCTGTACTTGACGAGCGTACCTTTTGCCGGGCCCAGTGTACGTATATCCTGTCGACAGGTAGGTGCAGGTACTCTGACACCTTCAGCGCGAGCAGATACTCCTGTCTGTTTACCAGCCTCTGGACAAGACGTTCAGGCGTCAAGCGGATGTACTGCTCGTAGGAGAGTGGTAGGCCGATCTCATAGAAGCGGACAGCGTTCAGCACGCGCAGTGCCTCTGTCATGTCCACAAAGTCGTCGCTGTTGTACAGATCAAGCACCGACTTCCCGAATGATGCAGCTTTCAGCAGCTGCTTCTGCCAGTGTATGCTGTACTCCTGCCCCGAAGCTCGCACGCAGATATCCACTGCTTCGTCGAGATTGGGTCTAATGAGCTGGATGTTGTCGTCTGCTTTCGGAGACTTCTTCTCCAGATGATCAATAGCGTCTAGCAGAACTGAAGCTGGCGACGTCGAGCCCAGCCTGAAAACCTCCTCGGTTGGACCTGGTACCTTCTGTAGGAACTCGCAGACATCACCAGTAAGCACTCTAATACCATCAATATCTGGTAGAAGGTGCATGAAAGAGTCGTAGTAGAACTTCGATGCAGCACCGTTCGGACCGATCAGATGCAGCTCGTCTTCCCATGCCAATACCACAGCATTATCGCCGCACCACTGCAGGTCCTTCGGAGGCGTCTTGGCCCGTGAGTCATACTCGCTATATCGATCTTGGAAGTCACTGCCGACAACCCAGACCTTGCCGTCGTCGGTGTAGAGTGCGACAAACTTGCCGTTTGGTGAGATGCTGATATGCCTGAAGGGCCCAGCCTCCAGGCCTCGATCCTCGCACTCGGCTGCATCTACAACGTAGACAGTCTTGTTAATCGCAAGAAGCACCTCCACCGACCGTGAGGAAGTATGCTCGGGCGGTATAACAGTCCACGATACGACTTGGCCAGGAGGTGCCGAAGCTAGAAGTTGTGGTCGAGGTTCCTCGTAACGCGTGACGGCCACCAGGCTGTTGTTCCCCAGTAGAGCCACGAATCCGTTCGACCAGAATTTGCAAGACTGCACACCATGCTCTTCCGCGCCATGTCCGATGTTGAACGGGCTGAAGTCACTTTGCAGGTCTGCATAGCTCCGAACCGTACCGTCGTCCGTAACCACCAGTAGCCGCTCATCTTCCGACCATCCTACAGCCTTGACTGTGCCTTTGTCCCATGGAACCTGTCGTATCAGCTTGCCGGCGCAGCTGTAGATGTCGATGGTGGATTTGGCTGCCTGTGCGCCGCGGTAGGAGTAGATCTTGCCTTCATCTCGGTAGAGCGCTGCACGTAGTCAGTAGGTTGTCTATGCTGACTTGGCAGGTGTGCGTACCTACAGCGCCGCTATATGGAGCTCCGGTGACGACGTAGTTCTCAAGTTCGAGATCCGGGTCGAAGACGGACGTGTAGAGCTGCGTCTTGCGGTAGAAGCGATCGCCGACCCGTTCCCAGTCCGCTGTTGGCTTCGACATTGCGATTTACTCTCCGTGTCATGATGTTATTGCCATTGTCGCGAACACTCGAAATGCTGCAGGCATCTGGATTGATGGTTGTCACGACCGCAAGCGCTTGGTCCGTGCATAAAACCGTCACTTCTGCGTGAACATCTAGGCTCTTCCCTTTCCATTACAACACTGACAGATTTCGCCAGATGATAGGGAGTCGCCGTGGTCGCGAGATTGATGAGACGTGGGAGGACATGGACTGCGGTATTCAAGGTTGACCAGAGGTCGGCAAACTGCAGCTCCATACATCCGTAAACATCGAGGAATCTCAACCCGTACCACGCATTTCATGCTCTGGGCCTACGCCGGCGGTGAAGCTACTACCGGGTGAGCCTAGCCAACCATGGACGAACTACTCCAGGACAAACTACAGCAGCTCGGCGATCTGGATCTGGCCATCCTCGTCTCACTCACGTCCACTCAGCATTGCATCTTCTCGACTAGCCCAAACGCCGTTAGAGACCTTCGCGACGAGCTACGTCTGACCTGCACGGAGACATTTGGACTCCAGACAGCGGTCGTTGACTGTACTTCGAAGACCACTGTCGACGAATTTAGCGGAGCCATCCTGGTTGATGTCATCGACGACTTCGAGGATACAGTAGAGCACCATGACAGTGGCGACTACGCCAGACGACCGAGCACTCTAGCCTTCTCACGAGGGGATAGTCCAGGCCGTTTTGGTAGCTTGAGCAATCAGCTGGATGACCGGCGCATTGCGGACGTCATCATTGCTACAAATCTCGACTTGGTTGGGATGCAGGTGCAAGTGCAGGCTTTGGAGCTCTTGAGGACGAAGCGCATATTCACACGCACATCCATGCATGTTGCACGAAAGGAGCTATTGTTCGTTGTCGTGCTGTCCGAGCAGCAGGCTAGGCTTAGCCATCACCTCAACGATATGTTCGCAATATCACATTACCATGCCGAGGAGGATGGATTGCCGCATCTTGAAGCAATGAATGAGAAAACGTCACAGATTTCTCACGACGAACTACGAACACTGCGGAAACTGGCGGATGAAGCACGTCTTGCCGGCGAAGTTCGAGCCTACCTTCACAACGTAGTGGTCTTCTTGCGCATGAGTCGATACGTCAAAGGTGGTGTCACTGCTGCCGCGACGCGCCATTTGCGTGCTGTAGCTTCGGCGCTGGCTCCTCTGCATGGCCTGGACTATATTCCGCCGTCACTTGTGGCTTTGGCGGTGAGGAAGATATACCCACACCGACTCATTCTGGCGACACCAGAGACCGAGAGGAGTCTGCAATGGGGCAGTGATCCAGATGCTGTGAGGGAGATGCTGCGGGGCCTGACGATCGAGGATGTAATCGAGGATGTTATTGGGAGTGTTGAGGCGCCACTGTGAATTCCGTTTTGGCCTTGAAGTGTGTTCGATCGTGCATCACCTCCGTATTCGCCAGGACAAGACTGAAGGCTTGGAGGCCGCGACGCACTTGAGACGACAACGATCACGTGCACTCACTCTTGGCACATCCGATTGGTGCGGCTCGTGCAACTCCGCGGCTTTTGAAGCGAGCTTTCGAAACATTTGAACAACGCAACCTTATCAACTCACAAAACCTCCATCTTGACAGCATCTACAGTACTGCTTCTTTAACAAATAACTGGTCAAATGTTGGAGATTCGGTGTTCAAGATAGGCCTGTACTCAGACCTCAACTGGCTTACTCACAAGACCAACCCGCCACTGAAGCAAGGCCATGCCCCCTCGATCAAACCGACCAAGACACCATATGAGGTCGCCAACGTTCCCGTTATACCACACATCACGCAAAAAGCCACGAAGATGGCCACTGGTTCTACGCTTCATCAAAGGCGCGATCCACGTGGACATTGCTGCAGCTGTCCTGGCACATGCTGCTTTCGCCGCCCTTATATGCTACCTAGACAACATTCGAGATGGGCATCTGGGCATACCCAGCAGCGTTATCCCTAGTCTGTCGATTGTCGTCGGGCTGATGCTGGTCTTCCGCAACCAGACGTCTTACGACCGGTTCTGGCAGGGCAACCAACATATCACTGCTGTAGAGACATGCATAAGGAACCTAACGAGGTCCTTCTTGACTTGCTCATACAAAAGCAGTGGACCATCGCCAACGGAAGCAGATCGAGCAGATACGGAGCGTACCGTCAGGATCTTACTAGCCATGATGTACGCCGTCAAACACCATCTCCGGGCTGAGTGGGGCGCTACAGCAGTGCCACTCCTGATGCCGACTTCTGAAGTCACCCGTCGACGGCGAGAAAGCCATTCAATGGCCAAACCAGAATATGACGACCTTCTTCCTTCTGGTACCCCTGGCTTCGAGGAACAGGGCCTGGGTTTGCTGCTCCAGCTCAGTATACAAGTAGAGGGCTACATCAAGCGAGGCCACGACAAAGGCTGGTTCCACGCTCCGCAAGCGAGTCAACTCACCGCCCAGCTCAACAGCCTCGTCTCGGCCTACGGCAGCTTAGAGACGATTCATTTGACGCCACTACCTGTTGCATACCTCATCCACATGAGGCAAGTGCTTGCCATCTTCGGATGCGTGCTGCCTTTCGCTCTGGTTGAGGAGATGGGGTGGTGGACTATCTTGCTTACTGCGTTCATTGCGTTTACGCTTTATGGTATAGAGGCGATAGGTGTGCAGTTGGAGGATCCGTTTGGGTATGATAGGAATGATATTAAGGTGGATGCTATTGTTGAGGATCTCAGGGTAGAGACGAGTGTTCTGTTGGATCAATGGAGAAGGGGGAGTGATATGTTCCCGAAGAATGAGGCGTTAATCTAGTGATTAAGGGAGCTCTGTCTGCTCGCCTCGATACAACACAGAGTAGAACCGTGTAGACCAGCATCTCGGGTTGCCTGTCAAGCCGTGGAGCAGCTGTATGTGCCTTCCGTTGGTTCCTACCGGCCCTGCTGTAGAGAGAGTCTCACCGGCCACCATTTCTCGCCCCGAGCTTTGCAGTCAACATACTCTTCCTCCAGGCCTGTGCATTTGCTGCAGTGTGATTTGTGCCCCACATATCGGTCTCTGAACTTCACATGTTCGCGCTTGCATTCGAGACTTTGGGCATATCATACGTGAATGCCCTCTTCCTCACCCAGTGTACCTGCTGGGCGGCTTCAGTGACAGCGACAGCAACGATGGCAACGCCTCCGAGACTGCATGTTTCCCTTCACTAGTGGGAGCAATGCGCCCAAAGAGAAGTATTCTCTAACTTGCTCCGCCCCGAATTTCACGTTCGTATCATCATCAGCTTCCTCTCGCTTTCCTTGCCAACACTGCCGTACCCGCCTGCAATACACTCCTCTCATCAACGGCCCCCGATGCCGCCTCAGAAGACGGGCAAGAAGGCCAAAAAGCCTGCGCCTGAACCAGATGATGATGATCCTTTTGAGCGCAAGGGCAAGAGCAAGGCTGGAAAGACCAACGATGCGCCTCAGAAAGAGTCGGAACCAGCAGAGAAGAAACCCGATACGCGTACGTTAATCGCAGGTTCCTCATGGACGGGAAAGCTGCCCTTGACTTTGTTCAACGAGCACGTACAAAAGCAGCCTACATGGCAGAAGCCAGACTATACAGTCCACCGCAATGTAAATGGCTTCACAGGTGGCGTCGTACTCAAGAAAAAGGATCCGAAGACGCAGGAGATCACTGTGCTGCCGCCTATCATGCCGCCTAGAGAGTACATGCAGGAGCAAGGCGCACAGCCGAGCGCGGTGGAAGCGAGACATTTCGCGGCTTGCTATGCGCTGTTCAGGGTGTGTAATATGAAGAACATGGCCATGGCTTTGCCACCGCAGTATCGGGAGCTGTGGAAAGGGGACTTCCAGGCTATGAAGAAAGAGGCCGTAGACCAGGGGAACGGGTATCTGTACGAGGCCGACCCGTTTCAGGCGGTTAAGCATCGCGAGGAGCTACGAGTGACGCGGGAGAAGGAGAAGGCGGACAAGGAGAAGAAGAGGAAACAACAGGAGGCTGAGAAGCCTACTGCTGTCAGCCTTGACGGATCAGTGCGCAAGGTTGAAAAGGGATGGCAGAAGGTGCCCAAGGTTGAGATGGGCGTGAAGACTCGTAGGGAGGTCGAGCGCTTGGTCAAGAGTGAGGGCGTATGGAACCCGTACGGCGTGCAGCTGGACAAGCAGCGGAGGAGTAAGCTGGCGGATGAGCTCTCCAAGTACGGCTTTCGGCCCAGCCACATCATGGAAGCAGCGGAGGTCTGCGGTACCAGAGAGGAGTGTATTGAGTGGCTGCTGATCCACCTGCCTGAAGACGACGTACCTAAGTGGGCGTTACCGGAGAACTATCTTGCCGGCCTTGCACTGGCGAGCAGCGACCTGAAGCGCGAGGGTGGAATTAACAGGCTAGCTTCTGCCGGATACTCGCGCGATGTCTGCGCTGAGGTACTGAACACATGTCGCGGCGACGAGAGCAAAGCTGCATTCGCATTGCAACGCCGGTTGCTTGGCGAAGACGCTCCAGTCGAGACTACCAAGAGCGGAAGCAGCAGCGAGGTCTGGGACGAAGAGCAAGCAACCCTCGAAGCGATTTACGGCGATCGGTATGACAGCAAAGACGGCGTGTGCACCGTCGACTTAGAGGTGCAGACACCTTCTCGTGGCTCTATCACCTTGCGCGTCCGGCCCTCTCACGATTATCCTGCCACACTCCCAGCTATCACGCTCGAGGCATCATTGCCTGCTTACATCAAGCTCAGCATTCTTCGTCAAGCACTCTTACACGCACAGAGCAATCTGCTTGGCGAAATGATGCTCTTCAATCTAGTGGACTGGCTTGAGCAGGAGATCCCGCGTATCATTGAGCATCCCGACAAACTCCGCGAGATCTCGAATGCTACGTCTACCGTCGTTGAATCTACAGCACGGCCATCTGCACAACGCACGAAGCGACCGAAGCACCCGCGACCAATTACTTGGACACGCAACAGCCCTGGTAGCGAGCGTGTACGAAGCGGATGGTCGGCTAAGCAAGGCTCGCCTGAGCAGCAGAAGATGCTGCAAGTACGGCAGAACCTTCCAGCATGGAGGTTGCGAGACAAGATCGTGGCTTCCGTGAGCGTCAACCAGGTCACCATCATCTCGGGTGAGACAGGTTCTGGCAAGTCTACGCAGAGTGTACAGTTCATTCTGGACGACCTGATACAGCAAGGCTATGGTGAGCAAGCCAACATCATCTGTACGCAGCCTCGGCGGATCTCCGCGCTGGGTCTCGCCGACCGTGTGGCGGATGAGCGGTGCGGTAGAGTGGGTGATGAGATCGGTTACACCATTCGTGGCGAGTCGAAGCAGAGACCGGGATCGACTAAGATTACTTTCGTAACGACTGGTGTTCTGCTGCGAAGACTGCAGACTTCGGGCGGCAGTGCGCAGGACGTTGTGGACAGCCTTGCGGACATCAGTCACGTAGTCATCGACGAGGTCCACGAGCGGAGCCTTGACACTGACTTTTTGCTCGTACTCATCCGTGATGTACTCAAGATGCGGAAAGACCTTAGATTGATACTCATGAGTGCCACGCTCGACGCGCAAGTTTTCGAATCCTACTTCCGGTCCGTCTGCACAGTCGGCAAAGTCGAGATCGAAGGCCGCACGCACCCTGTGCAGGACGTTTACCGCAATGACATCCTACAGTTGATGGGTGCAGGAGAAAGCTGGGAAGACGAGATGGGCTCAGATGCGGACTCCGACATTGCAGGCGACTTCAGTATGGGCGGTTCGCATCGTCCACGACCTCAACAAAGAAAGCCGCCGAAGCAAGCAGGACATGATGGGCATTATATAGACTACGATTTTATTGCTCAAACGGTTCAGCATATCGATGCGGAGCTCGGCAAAGAAGATGGCGGGATACTCATCTTCTTGCCTGGTACGATGGAGATTGACAGAACTTTGCGCGCTTTGCAGAATATCCCGAATATGCATGCTTTGCCACTGCATGCTGGTCTGCAGAGCTCAGAGCAACGGCGTGTCTTCGCGAGGCCACCAAAAGGTATGCGGAAGGTCGTTGCTGCTACGAATGTCGCAGAGACATCCATCACGATTGACGACATCGTTGCCGTCATTGATACCGGTCGAGTAAAGGAGACAAGCTTTGATCCTGCCAACAATATGGTGCGTTTGACAGAGACATGGGCCTCGCGTGCTGCATGTAAACAGCGTCGTGGTCGTGCAGGCAGGGTACGAGCAGGCAAATGCTATAAGCTATACACTGAAAGGCAAGAGAAGAAGATGGCTGAGAGACCAGAGCCAGAGATCAGGCGAGTGCCACTTGAGCAGCTATGCCTGTCCGTGAAGGCTATGGGGGTCAGCGATGTACCCGGCTTCCTAGGGTCGGCGCTCACACCTCCAGAGTCCATGTCAATCACTGGTGCTCTGGAGCTGCTGAGGCGCATTGGGGCTTTAGACAACAATGAGCTCACCGCGCTTGGTCGGCATCTATCTATGATACCTGCAGACCTGCGATGCAGCAAGCTCATGGTCTACGGCGTTGCATTCGGCTGCATGGATGCTTGTCTTACCATAGCAGCTACGTTGACGGTCAAGTCGCCATTCGTCAGCCCACAGGCGAAGCGCGACGAGGCGAAAGCTGCGAAGGCTGCTTTTGCCAAGGGCCACGGCGATCTGATCTGCGACCTGCGAGCATATCAAGAGTGGTCTCATAGGCGCTCAAAGGGCGAGCCGACATCGTCTAGTCGACGATGGTGCGACGAGAACTTCCTCAATCACCAGACAATGATGGACATTGCCAGCACTCGCTCTCAGTACGTCACTTCTCTGCAGGAGATCGGCTTCCTGCCCCATCGAAGCGCAGGCGTCCCGGAGTCTTACAATCGGCATAACGATAGCGACGCTTTACTGCGCTCTCTCATTGCAGGCGCATTCCAGCCGCAAATAGCCCGCATCGATTTCCCAGACGCCAAGTACAAAGCTTCCGCAGCAGGCGCAGTGGCTGTCGATCCTGAAGCAATCAGCATCAAATACTTCAACGAAGACAACGGCCGTGTCTTCGTACATCCCGGGTCAACGCTTTTTGATGCGCAAGGCTTCCCAAGCAGCACCGCGTTCATGAGCTACTTTGCCAAGATGGCCACAAGCAAGATATTCATTCGCGAGCTCACGCCATTCAACGTGTATAGCTTGCTGATGTTTGGCGGAGCTATTCAGATCGATCCACAAGGACGTGGGCTTCTGGTGGACGGCTGGGTCAGGCTGAAAGGTTGGGCGAGGATTGGTGTGTTAGTGTCCAGGCTACGGATGATGCTCGATGATCTACTTGCTCGCAAGGTAGATGAGCCTGGCTTGGAGATGGTCGAGACGGATATTGTTAAGCTTGTGACGCGGATGGTCACTTACGACGGCTTGGACCGCTGAGAGAAAGGCTCGGTGGTAGCACTCGTTTTTCAGACCCCAACTTCAAGGCTCACGGCTGCAGCGACTGGATATTTGTCCAGACTGCTGCCAAAGCTGGTATCTCGGTATCGGAGACGTACAATGACCGCTTGCGGCCGTATCGCTAACCCTGGCTTACAGCGATGTCTGGGCGGATCCGGGCTCCCCGTGAGAGAAGTGCAGGCTATCATGCCAAACTCCTGCCTGTTGTCGCTGAGACTTGCGAGGCACGAGGGTCACGAGGATGAGCATGAAGCTCCGTTGCGAAACCGCCATTGGCTTATGTCATAGGGTTCACTGGCGGATTACCAATCAGCAAACATTTTCCCATTTTCACAGGTGCGGCGACCCAGATAGAGCATACAGATAGAGACCGCATTTCACACAACGCCTGGCATCTTTGTCAGAATCTACGTTTCCCGAACAGCGGTGGCCGTAGTTGTAGCAGCCTAGGTAAAGTAGGAAGTAGGTTTGGCCCTGCGAGCTTCGCAAGGCGGGGACAGACATCCATGCGAGCTTGCATACCCGATTCCTTCACTGCACGTCAGGAAAGTCCGCCCTCCGTGGCTCGTTGGTAGATAAATATTGGGCTCTCAACACCTCACTGTACTATAGGACTCACCATTTTCGACGACTTCATCCAACATGGCCGACTTCAGCAAGGTTCCGAAATCGGCAAAGCTTCAGCCAAAGCCTTTCAAAGCTCATGTCGACGAGCAGAAACTCCAGCACATGAAAGATCTCCTCAAGCTATCGCCTGTTGGTCCTGCTGTATGGGAGAACACCAGCAAAGACCAGGGCCAGACCTTGCTCTCAAATCCTGCCAGAGTCCATGGCATGAGACGTGACTGGCTTGAGAGTGCCAAGGACCAGTGGCTCAACTCGTTCGACTGGCGTAAGCACGAGAATCACATCAACTCGTTCCCGAACTTCACTGTACCCATTACTGGCGACGATGGAGTTGAAATCGACATGCATTTCATGGCCCTGTTCTCTGAGAAGCAGGATGCCGTCCCGATCGTCTTCACACACGGGTGGCCCGGAAGCTTCTTGGAGTTCCTGAAGCTCTTCGGCATACTCAAGAAACGCTACTCGCCCAAAGACCTGCCATATCACGTCGTGGCTCCTAGTCTGCCGGGTTACGCATACTCTTCCGGACCGCCAGTGGATGTTGACTACACCACAGAGAAGGCAGCAGATGTGGTCGGCAAGCTCATGGTGGGTCTTGGCTTTGAGTCGGGCTACCTCGCTCAGGGTGGCGACATTGGCAGCTTCGTGAGCAGACATCTAGCGCTCCACCACGATGCTTGCAAAGGCATGCATCTGAACATGTTCAACACACCCCCACCGAAGGACGAGGAAAAGAAGAAGCAGATGGATGAGGTCGAAGCAAAGGCGTTGCCCAGAGGTGAAGCGTTCCGTGCCAACGGCTCTGCGTACATGATGGAGCACGGTACCAGAACCGCCACCATCGGATTGGTCTTGAGCGCCTCGCCCCTGGCGATGCTGGCCTGGATCGGCGAGAAGTTTCTGGAGTGGACTGATACTGATCCATCAGTGGACGAGATTCTGGAGAGCATTTCGTTGTACTGGCTGACGGATACGTTCCCGCGCTGCATCTACCCGTACCGTGGCATAACTTCCGGGAAGCGGCCAGCTCAGGACTACGTTGAGAAGCCATCTGGTTACAGCTTCTTCCCGAGAGAGCTGTTCCCGGTACCTAAGAGCTGGGCTGAGGCATCGGCTAACCTTGTGACGTACTCTCAACATTCAAGCGGCGGGCACTTTGCGGTAAGTCTTCGTCGGTGATTTAATTATGCCGGTATTGACTGACGCTTTTCTAGGCCATGGAGCACCCGCAAGAGCTGCTGGCGGACGTAGAAGAGTATGTCAAGAAGGCATGGAAAGGCAGCAAGCTATGAAGGATTATAGGTCCGAGAAGCAGATGCACAGGAACTCCGGTGCTGAAGCAAAAGCACACTCACACTCACGTTGAATGAGTTCGAAAACTTGTAAACCTCCCGAAATTACTCGCCTTCTCCTCTACCTCTATTTCACCAACCCGCAAACCCTTCCACGCGAATCTAGTCAATGCCACCGCCTCCGCCGTAGACAATCTCGCGCTTCTGCTGCCGGCGCTCACCTTCGTCGTCAGTACCTGCCACGCTCACCTCCGCATCTGGCCATTCGTCTTCCTCGTTGATTACTGGCTCCTTCGGGCCCAGCGAGCCGCTGAGGTAGTCTTCCAAGCTCCAACGAGGGACCTGAGTACGGAAGTGAGCGTCGCCAGTTCCTGCATTGGACCAAAGCCAAGCATGAGCCCAGACGGTCGTGCGCTTGATACGCCAGCGATCTCTTTCAAAGTCTCGGAGTTCGCGTGGCACGATCGCTGAGACGTCCACTTCAACCTCCACCTTGATACGGCGGGCATGTGGTCGGTAGTGCTCGTGAATGATGTTACGGCTGTCTCTGCCCTGGCCAAAGACGAGCATGCCCTGAACGTAGTCCGACGCATTGTTTGACTGCAGGATACACGGCTCCAGGGTATCAGAGTGCACGTATGGATGGAAGCCCGGCAACAGTGCTGGAGTCATCCGATTAGTGAGCTCCGTAGTCGAAAGCTGCGTGGAAGTCAGTGCCGTCGCCCTTCAGCTGACTATCAGGCGCCGTACCTTGCCGAGAAGATTGGCTAGTGAGCCTGGAATCATAAGACAGTCATGGATGAATGTAGGTGTGTAACAGCTCATGTCGTACTCGCCATGTTTCCGTAGCTTTGGTTCCTTGATGCGATTGTGGAGGGCGAGCTGGTAGGCGACGGGTACGACACCATCGGTGGAGGTTGGTATAGGCACTTGGAAGTATTCTACTTCGAGGTCTGAGTGCTCCTTCTCTACATGCTTGATCCGGTAGTCGCTTTCACTGGCAGGAGGTGGTGATAGTCGCATAGCGGCCGATCTGGCATCTGCTGCATCGTCGTGACCGTACGGAATGTCCATTGTTGGCGTGCTTGGCTCGTGGTGTTCTCTGCTACCAGTATCGGTCTCGTGTTGCTGTGGGTCTTCTCCGTGTACTCGAAAGCTCCTGCTCTCGCGAGAGCGAGTAGACCGCTGAATGGCTTTGTAATGCATATTGATGTTAGTTAAGATGTCCTTTTGTGCCCAGATGTCGGTGTGTGTACGATTGAAGAACATTGGAAGCCAGAACAAAGTATGTATACGCTTTCGGCAGGCACGTGAAACGGTTGGAGAAATGCTCGTGACTACTGACCGTGACCCATACCTTTCATGATAGTTGTGATAGCGGTGTCCGTAGTGAGCAACCGTATTCGTTGGCCTTGCGTGCTTCCATTGAGTGGTGTTTAATAAAAGAAGATGATATGATGCGCGAAGAGCAATGCAGACGGAAGGCATGTATTTGAAAAACCTGGAGCTTTGAAGAGAACGACCACACCTCAGGATCAGATGGAAATCGCTAGCCGAGCCCCACTTAAGCGTGCCTACCTCATGCTAGCGACACCTATGCCGTTGTCAGGAACGCCGGACGGGACACCGCGCTCCTATATAGTCTTCGCTACGAGATACATATGTGGGATGTGGGAGCTCGGGGGTCGAGTACGGTCGTACGAGTGCATAGCTATTGCTCGGAAAACTGCTACGGCTCGGTTGGAGATGTAGTTTCAGTTCATGCTTGACTGCTTGGCTTGCGTTGTTGAATCGAGTCGTGCTGGAAAGGAGCGAGATCTGGCTTGGCCCAATCTGTCGCCTCGAGCAACATCATATTGATGGAATTGCTATACCCGTGGCTGTACTGGAGAGCCATCATATAGCCGTTCATCTATCTGATCCAGTATGCCGCTTCTGTCGGAAAGCGTGTCCTCTCGTCCTTTGGGAAACTGCACCTTGCTACATCCACGGTTGCCCCATGCAGCAGCCACAGTACTACCAGCACACGTGACGGCGGCAAATGAAAGTGAATAGAGTATTCGACACTTGGCTAGGCGGCAGAGTACACGTATCTCGTTCACTGCCTGTCTGTTTCGACCAGTTTCTCAGGGCGTCTGCGGAATGATTATGTGACGACACTAAACCGGAACTGGCCCGAGCTCCTGCGGCGAACAGTTACAGTTGACTTCGGCTTCACCACGCGAACAAACAACTCGCAATTCCAACTCCACGGTTCAGATTTCATCGAACCGCCACTTCCTTCTTTACCAGAACCATCCACCAATACCGCACGATCTCGCTCAGAAGATACAAAGCTTCTGATAGCACGCCCTCACCCGCACACCACTTCCGACTTCGCATCATCACGAGCTTCGAACACATCTACCACATCCACACACATACACCACCGCCATCATGTCTGCCGAGCCAGATCACGCGCAAGAGAAGAGCAAGGTCAAGCTCGACAATGACCCAAGCGGCGCCGAGAAGAAGGGCGATGATGAGACATCCACGGCCATCCTTCGCAAGAAGAAGAAGCCCAATAGCCTGCTCGTCACGGACGCCACCACCGATGACAACTCCATCATCGCGCTATCCAACAACACCATGGAGACTCTTCAGCTCTTCCGTGGTGACACAGTACTGGTGAAGGGAAAGAAGAGGAAGGACACCGTGCTCATCGTGCTCGCCGATGACGACCTCGAGGATGGCTCAGCGCGCATGAACCGCGTCGTGAGGCACAACCTTCGGGTGAAGCTTGGCGACGTCGTCACAGTCAACCCATGCCCCGACATCAAGTACGCCAAGCGCATCGCTGTCCTGCCCATGGCCGACACCATCGAGGGCCTTACTGGCTCCCTCTTCGATGTCTTCCTTGCGCCATACTTCCGCGAAGCCTACCGTCCGCTAAGACAAGGCGACCTCTTCACATGCAGAGCCGCCATGAGGACGGTCGAGTTCAAGGTCGTGGAGGTTGACCCACCAGAATACGGCATTGTTGCACAGGACACGGTCATCCACTGCGAGGGTGAGCCGATCCAGCGCGAGGACGAGGAGGGTAACTTGAACGAGGTGGGCTACGATGACATCGGTGGTTGCAGGAAGCAGATGGCGCAGGTTCGGGAGCTGGTTGAGTTGCCACTTAGGCATCCTCAGCTCTTCAAGTCCATCGGCATCAAGCCACCGCGCGGTATCCTCATGTACGGTCCTCCGGGTACCGGTAAGACTCTCATGGCTCGCGCTGTCGCCAACGAGACCGGCGCCTTCTTCTTCCTTATCAACGGCCCGGAGATCATGTCGAAGATGGCTGGTGAGTCGGAGAGCAATCTGCGGAAGGCATTTGAAGAGGCGGAGAAGAACAGCCCGGCCATCATCTTCATCGACGAGATCGACTCGATTGCGCCGAAGCGTGAGAAGACCAACGGCGAGGTTGAGCGTCGTGTCGTCTCCCAGCTCCTCACGCTCATGGATGGTATGAAGGCTCGCTCCAACGTCGTGGTTATGGCTGCCACCAACCGCCCGAACTCCATCGACCCTGCTCTTCGTCGTTTCGGCCGCTTCGATCGTGAGGTTGATATTGGCATCCCCGATCCTACCGGCCGTCTCGAGATCCTCCAGATCCACACGAAGAACATGAAGCTTGGTGACGATGTCGACCTCGAGTCGATCGCTGCTGAGACCCACGGCTACGTCGGTTCAGATATAGCATCTCTGTGCTCTGAGGCCGCCATGCAGCAGATCCGTGAGAAGATGGATCTCATCGACCTCGACGAGGACACCATCGACGCCGAGGTGCTCGACAGCCTCGGTGTCACCCAGGAGAACTTCCGCTTCGCTCTCGGCGTCAGCAACCCATCCGCCCTGCGCGAAGTTGCTGTGGTCGAGGTGCCGAACGTCAGGTGGGAGGACATTGGTGGTCTCGAGGACGTCAAGCGCGAGCTCATCGAGTCCGTGCAATACCCCGTCGACCACCCCGAGAAGTTCCTCAAGTTCGGTCTCAGCCCGTCCCGTGGTGTGCTCTTCTACGGTCCACCCGGTACGGGTAAGACACTCCTCGCCAAGGCGGTGGCGAACGAGTGCGCTGCCAACTTCATCTCCATCAAGGGTCCCGAGCTGCTTTCCATGTGGTTCGGTGAGTCTGAGAGCAACATCCGTGACATCTTCGACAAGGCTCGCGCGGCTGCTCCTTGCGTCGTCTTCCTCGACGAGCTGGACTCCATCGCCAAGTCTCGTGGTGGCTCGCAAGGTGATGCGGGCGGTGCTTCCGACCGTGTTGTCAACCAGCTTCTGACTGAGATGGATGGCATGACGAGCAAGAAGAATGTCTTCGTCATCGGCGCGACCAACAGGCCTGAGCAGCTCGACAACGCGCTATGCCGTCCCGGTCGTCTCGACACCCTCGTCTACGTCCCGCTGCCAGATGAGGCCGGCCGTACGAGCATTCTCAAGGCTCAGCTTCGCAAGACGCCCGTGGCTGATGACGTCGACATCAGCTACATTGCTAGCAAGACCCACGGCTTCTCCGGTGCCGACTTGGGCTTCATCACCCAGCGTGCCGTCAAGCTCGCCATCAAGGAGAGCATCGACATCGCTATCCAGAAGGAGAAGGCGCGCGCGGCTACTGAGGGTGACGACACCAAGATGGAGGAGGATGTTGACGAGGAGGACCCGGTGCCGGAGCTTACCAAGAGGCACTTTGAGGAGGCCATGAGCATGGCTCGTCGCTCTGTCACCGACACGGAGATCAGGAGGTACGAGGCTTTCGCGCAGAGCATGAAGAGCTCGGCTGGTGGTTCTGCGTTCTTCCGCTTCCCTGAGGGCGGCGAGAACGCGAACGGTGGTGGGCAGGAGCAGCAGAATGGTATGTTTACAATTACTCACGATTACGATGAATACGAACGTGTGCTAACGAACAATACAGGTGCCGGCGAGGAGGACCTTTACGACTAGGCCCGCAATGTCTTACCCAGACGGTGACGAGCTTGAGTTGAGTGCCTAAGGTGAAGGATATCATCGATATGGATAGCTCTTCGCATAAGGTAGAGCAGGTCTAGAGCAAGCAAGGATGGCGTTCAGAGTGTGATAATAGATTGTTTCCATAGCTTCGCCTCAGTGGCGAAAACGGTATGCTATGTTATGCAGTGTTATTACTTGTACCTCCCACTAATTGCCAATTGACTTCCGCCTTGCCTCACAATGTACAGTACGATCATGCTGTGTCTGCGACATGAAAACTTGGAACACCATACCATAGTTCTCTGCCACAGCTATGTATGTGCGCAATACTTCCCCTCGCGTCTCCCGCTCGTACGTACAACAACGGTGTACGGGCAAAGCGTTCACGAGGGCATGATCCACAAGCAGCCACATGCTCAGTGGTTACTTGACGCACGGCACGATTGGGAAGGTAATGAGCGCCCACATGCCATCAACGCGCTTCATACGACGGCTATGCTATCGACACAGAGCACCCTGACGCTCAACATGAATGCCGCAGCATGCATCGCGCGCTGCGCCCAACGCCTCGCTAAAGTGAACTCCGACTCTCTCTGCCTCCTATTAACAGTAAGAGCATCAATTCATCAGCCCAATATCTCCTCCCAATCAGGAGTAACGACGAACTTCCCCTTTACCTGCCCCATCCCCATCGCCAGACCTCTCTCAACCTCACTTGTTTCCCCTTTGTCCTCACCTGCCGGCTTAGTATCCGGCATCTGCGCCACGATGATATCCTGCAAGAACGAAGCATCTGTGCCCATGCCAAGGGCGAGTTTGGTACCGCCCCAGTCCAGCGTCGCTTTCCCAGATTTGTGTATTCGCAACTTGCCTACGGCGCCTGAGGGAAGTTTGGGAGGGCGAGAGCCAGGGGGTCTGGGGTCGTCGGTTACGGTTACGGGGTTAGAGGAGTTGTTGGGCTGGGTGTCGACGTCCATTGTGTCTCCGTTAGTGTTTGCGGGAGCGTCTGGGTCCGGTTTCACAGCTATCGGCGTGAGGTCCGGCAGGACAGGAGGGAATTGGAAGAGGTACATCTTATCTGCCCTCTTGTCCTTTGGCTGCGGCGGCTTCTCTTGCGCTTCCTCAGTGCCAGCCATAGCTGCATCGCCATCTTTATCCGCTGTCGCAGCTGCTGGAGTAGGAGCTACCTGTGTTCCAAGCTCAGAGTACAACATAACCAGGTCATTCTGATGCCGCTTCCACTCATCAATCTCGTCTTGTGTCTGGTACGCCGGTAACTCAGGCGCAGAGCCGGAAAGGGTGGAAGTTTTAATTCTCTCTTTGCCTTTGCGTCTGCTTTCTGGCGACGAAGTCGAGGATGGTTCTTCTTGTGGTGGTGCCGTGATAGTCTCAGGTTCGTCGGTAGGCTCGGGTTTGACTGCAGGCTCACCGTCTGAGCTATCTTCATAGGTGGCCATGAACGGCTGGCTTGCGCCGGTGACCTCGACGTCTTTCGTCTTTTGCTTGCCTTTCTTCCTCTCTGTTTCTGCCGTCTCGCCTTCGGCGTCCTTGCCTGCTTCTGTAGTTGCGCCATCTGCGTTCAGACCCAGTGTTCGCTCCTTGTGCGCTTCTCTTTTTAAGCGGACCGGCACATTGTCCGTGAAAGGCTCACGCTCTTGGCCGTCGTCACCCGTCAAGTCAATCACACCGAGCTCGTCCACATTCAGCCTCTCCATACCCTTCTCATTCGCATCCTCTTCGTCACTGGAAATATAGCCTCCATCTTCCGTATACCTCCCGCTAGGTATCAACGTGACCTCCCCAGACCCAGGCTCCTGCTTGACTCCTTCCTGCTTGATGCCGTCCATGACCCCCATAGCCGCTTGCGACGAACCAACAGCCGTGCTATAACCGCCTGAACCGCCTGAACCTCCTCCACCACCTCCACCGCCTCCTCCTCCAGGTCCTCCAGGTCCTCCAGGTCCTCCAGGTCCTCCACTCCCACCGCCAAACACAGTCCCACCCCCACTACTACTCATCCCTCCCCTCCCACCCATAGCCCTCCTCTTCCCCACATCAGCATGCTGCTGCACCTGCCCCAAACTAAACGGTCCACTAGCCACCGTCTCCCGCCTATCGGTCTCCCCCACATATCCACCTCTCCCACCGCCTCTCCTTGCTCCTCTATCCCCTCTCCCTCTCTCCCTCTGTCTAGCTTCCCGTCGCGCTTTCGCAGCATTCTCCTTCGCCTTCGCCTCAGTCTCAGCCCTCTTACGCTCTTGCTCCGCTTTCTCAGCTTCCGCTCGCTGAGCAGCAGAACGTCGAGCACCGAATTTGGGTGCTACCACTGCTCTTCCTCGCCCTCGCCCTCGCTCTGAGCCCCGTGATGCGCCGAGTGAAGGGCGGGTGGTATTGCCCGGACCTCCTGGAGGATTACTGCTATTGGGACCTGGGGCGGGCGTCGCGCTTGATCGTGGTGCTGGTGTGCCTGCAGCTGAGGGCGCAGGAGTGCTGTTGACCGAGATAGCGGGTGTAGGAGGCTTGGAATCGATTTGTATAGGCTCGCCTTGCTCTGCGCCTGCAGAGGCTTGCGTAAGCTCTGTCGAAGGTCCTGCAGCGTCTGCTCGCTGTACAGACTTGTCACCGGCAGTACTCTCAGGATCTGCTTTCACTGCCGGCTCACCATCTCCAGCAGGGCGAGAGGACGGTGCTGGAGCCTTCGCGCCGCGGACAGGTGGTTGGCGTTTGGGAGGCATTGTGCAGTTAGTAGAGCTTCACTGTAGCTCAAGGTTGGCAAGTGTTATCTTGAGATCATGGTCTTCGAGCCGTGACAAGCCGCGTGCGAGTAGTAGGAGTGAAGCAGGGAGATACAGTCAACGTGCAATGAGCTATTCAAAAAGTTCGAGTCAACAAGCTGCCCCACTGATAGCGGAAAGGCTCCCGTTATCGCCACGTGACCAACGGCGACGACAATGAGCACTGGGTGAAGCGCAACGGTGATACCACTCTTCTATATATACATCCTACACCGCTTTCAACGTCTGATTGCTTCAGCTCTACCTCTACCTCTTCCACCCCAACTGCCCACCCCTCTCCTCCGTCTTCCTCTCCAAAATCTCCCAAACCTTCTCCCTAACCCCCTGCTTCCCACCCCGTCTCTCAACAATCTGCTCAACAATCTGCTCCTTACTCAACCTCGTCGTCCCCTGCTCACTCCTAAAAACAGCTCCAACTTCACTCTCCCTTGGCAAACCCGTAAAAGCGTGCGGGTAATCCGTGTACACGGCCCCTTGATCAGTATTCATGAGCTCCAATTCCGGTTTTTTATCAAAAAAGGAGTCGATAGTGGAGTCTGAGACCTCGTCGATGGAGGCAGGGGACCAGGAGGGGGTGGTCTTTGGTTTGTTGATGAGCAGGGCCGAGACACCTTCGATGAAATCGGGGTGTTCCATGAATTTGCTTGCGATGATGTGTTCTTTGCGGAAAGTGTCGGCGATATTCCATTTAGCGCCTTCGCGGAGCTGGCGCATGGTGACTTTTACGCTTGTAGGGCTGCGCTGAAGAATTGTTTTCCGGGTTTTGATAGCCCAGTCAATGATGTCTTGAGGCGAGTTGCCTTCTGACAGGCCTTGCAGAGCGTCAAGAACGCCGTTGATGTCGTTGATAGGCTGGAAGACATAGTCGATCGCTGCTCTTTGGTTGCCGCCCACGACGCTTTGGGAAGGGTGTTTGTCGTGCGGGATACCCGTGCTGAATTCCTCAATCGTGCGGTCGATGACTCGGAGACGTTGCTCCAGGGTATCGTAGTCTTTGAACTGCAATTCCGCCAACCTTGCCTCCAAATCCGGAAGGGAAGAAGAGTGCAGGTAGTGCGTGGCAATCCCCGCCCAGAAAGCATCGACCCCCTTCAACTGCTCAGAAGTCAAAGCAAGATACGTCCCGACCTCCCCATCCATTCTCGGCAGGAAAAAGCTCCCACCAACATCCGGGAAGAACCCGATAGTAGTCTCCGGCATAGCAAAAACAGTATTCTCCGTCGCAATCCTGAAAGGCGCATGCAGACTTAACCCGACACCTCCACCCATGGTGATTCCATCGATAAACGCGACGTACGGCTTCGGGTACGTTGCGATGAGGTGATCGAGCTTGTATTCCAGCGCGAAGTAATCTTTGCTGCTCTGCTGTCCCTCCGCACCTTTCTTATTATCCAACGCCAGGGCCGCTACGTCTCCGCCAGCGCAGAAAGCGCGGCCCTCGCCTTTGATAACTATTACGTTGGCCATCTGGGACTTTTGCCATTCTTGTAGGCGAGGGACGATTTTGCGGGCCATGGAGCCATTGAGGGAGTTGAGCTTTTTGGGGCGGTTGAGGGTGATGGTGCGGACGCCGTAGTGGCTGTTGAAGAGGACGTCGTTTGCCTCGTCTCCTGGTAGTTCGTGTATGTCTGTACTCGAGGCGAACTAGGGAGGCTATGGTCAGTCAGCGAACCATAGACAGTGCTGGAGAGGTGAAGGCGCATACGGATCTTGAGGCTGGCCCAGCCATTGCCGGGTTGAGGATCTTTGCGCGGAGAGGCATTGTGAGAGGTGATCGAGAGGGTGCTGCGAAGCGTCTACAGCACGTTTGGAGGAGCATTGGGAAGGTCGATATGGTGGGAGTAGAGGAAGTTCGGTAGAAGCTTGCTGCTATGTCATCGGCGAGCTCAAGGTACCTCGGCAGAGAGGATAGCAGTAGAGACGGGTGGGTAGAGTGTATGGATGGGTGTCGCAGTAACAGCCCAAGTCCTCGCCGGTCCGCTGAAGGAAATGTATGGTCGAGCAGTGGTTTAGACAGCGCATAGGCGACAAAAGACTCAAGGACTCCCCTCGTCCCTCATGGAGTTCGTTCTCCGCAGCGCATGCTACACCGGCGCTGGATAAACCATGCTTCCGTACTGGCCTGTGCTCCAAAATTTATCCCATGATCGCCGCATACACTCCCGAGAGGTGCATACCACTCAATCAAGCTTGATATTATATATCATATCTCCCCTTCTGTTCTTCCATCCGGCGTTAGGTTATACAACATGTCGTTCGCTCGGACTTTCCTCAGCACATCCCGCGCTCTCTGCGCCAGGACTTCAGCAAGCCCCGTACAGCAAGCATTGAACAACAGGGGCCAAGCACAGCTATACAATGCGGCGAGAGGATATGCCACGGCATTCAAGCGTGACAAGCCTCACGTCAATATCGGTACCATTGGACACGTCGATCATGGAAAGGTATAACACTTCCACAACGAGCAGGAGATTCGATGGCGCATACTGACGGTACTGCAGACCACCCTCACAGCAGCCATCACCAAACGACAAGCGGAGAAAGGCTACGCCAACTTCCTCGAGTACGGCGCCATCGACAAAGCCCCCGAAGAGCGGAAACGCGGTATCACCATCTCCACAGCCCACATCGAATACCAGACCGACGACCGCCACTATGCCCACGTTGACTGTCCCGGTCACGCCGATTACATCAAGAACATGATTACCGGTGCCGCATCAATGGACGGCGCTATCATCGTCGTAGCAGCTTCAGACGGACAAATGCCGCAGACCAGGGAGCATCTTCTGCTCGCTCGCCAAGTCGGTGTCAAGAGGATTGTCGTGTTCGTGAACAAGGTCGATGCAATCGAGGACAAGGAGATGTTGGAGCTCGTGGAGATGGAGATGCGTGAGCTTCTGTCATCCTACGGCTTCGAGGGAGACGACACACCCATTATCCTCGGCTCCGCCCTCTGCGCCCTCGAGAACCGCCAAAGCGACATCGGTGTCGAGAAGATCGATGATCTGCTCAAGGCAGTCGACTCCTGGATTCCTACCCCTGAACGCCAGCTCGAGAAACCCTTCCTCATGTCCGTCGAAGACGTCTTCTCCATCCCCGGCCGTGGCACCGTAGCCTCCGGACGAGTAGAGCGTGGTGTTCTGAAGAAGGACTCTGAAGTCGAGCTCGTAGGCAAGAACAAAGCCCCAATCAAGACCAAGGTAACCGATATCGAAACCTTCAAGAAATCCTGCGACGAGTCCCGCGCAGGCGACAACTCCGGCCTTCTGCTCCGTGGCGTCAAGCGCGACGACGTGCTGCGTGGAATGGTCATCGCGCTCCCTGGCAGCCAGAAATCGCACCGCAAGTTCCTCACATCCATGTACGTGCTCACGAAAGAGGAGGGTGGAAGACATACCGGTTTCCACAACAACTACAAGCCCCAGCTCTTCATCCGGACAGCTGATGAGGCGGCGAGTTTGAGCTGGGCTGAGGGCAGCGAAGAGGCGAAGGAGGACAAGATGGTCATGCCGGGCGACAACGTGGAGATGGTGTGCGAGATCCACAAGCCTTTGGCTATCGAGCAGGGACAGCGGTTCAACGTCCGTGAGGGCGGCAGGACGGTTGCCACTGGGCTGATTACGCGGATCATTGAGTAAGAGGTGGCTGCGGTGAGACAGCTGTCAGGTGAACGAGTCGCTCGGATACCCCTGGGCGGATCCCGGCGGCAACAGGGGAGGTGACGCTGTGTAAGATGACAAGGGCGCAGGGAGTGTACATTGCATGTGGCCGGCTTGATACCCGGAACGGAAAGACGCTCAACTTCGCATCTTGTATTTGCTCATGTAGTACTAGAGGATGTCAAAAGGAGGGATGGTGCATAGCCCGGCGTTGATTCAATTGGTACAGGCATATATGTAGATGCTCTCACCTCCCAGTTTATCAGGCCTCCACCCAGGATTTCTTACGTTATTGTACATGCTCATAGCGTTTTCATCAAGTCATAGCCATATTGAGAAGCTGAGCAATAGTGCGGCCGCACATAGGCTTCTTCCCGAGTCTCCGTAGGTTTTAGGTCCGGCAGCTCCTTTGTGTGTCGGCGAGCTCGACGCGGTCGCTGTCGCTGTCCCTGTCGCCACTGACGCCGCCGGCGTGGGTTGAGGCGCAGGCGAGTCCGGAACATCGCAAGTGTTGGCTGTCCCTTGGCAGGCACTCGATGATGGCGATGTACTGTTGAAGTACGCTTTCACGTAGCTCACAGTCATCACAGCATCCTGTGCCGGCGGCCCACCACTCCACCCAGCATCCCCATTCGACCAGTGGATCAGATGGATTGCTCCTGCACTCGCTGGCACATTCTCTGTGAAGCTTCGCAGCCAGTGGGAGTCGGCGAACATGTCTATGCGGTCTGGCAGCCATTCGAAACGATACTCGTGATACTCCTCCGTAGGGTCAAAGGGTAGGGAGTAAGGGGTGAAGTCCGGCGTGCCGGCGGCGTTATAGCCTGCTGAGACTGAGTCAGGAGATTGGTTCACGAGGTTTATCGTGTGGTTGTTGGGTAGTTGCTGTTTAGAGAGAACCTCCATGTCGATTTCTTGGCTGTCGTTGTGGTAGAAGAAGAAGGCGGCGCAGGTGCCATTCACCGCCGTTGTCTTCATGCCTACCCTGAAACTACCGTAGAGGATGTCGGTTCGGGCGGAGACTAGTTCGGCTATGGGGATCATTTGCTTGTCGGCGGTTCCATCATTGATAGACTGGCTGCGGACCCAGAGTTGGAGGCCTGGGTCCTGTGCTGTGGGGTCTGAGGCGACGTTTTGTAGTTCTGCGGCTTTGCCGTAGGGACCTCGAGATAAGGAGGGAGTGACGTTGTAGGCTTGTGCTTGCCAGTCTGCTCCTGGGCTGGAGTCCCATGTAATGTAGTCGGTGGCGTTCGCGGCAGTGAAGTCGATTTCTAAAATCTCGGTGAAGGCTGTGGTCGAGTTGATGGTGTAGCCACAATGGCAGTCTGCTGTAGCTTGTGCTACCGTCAACAGGAGCAAGAAATGTATACGGAAGTTCGGCATGGTGGTGGTCGTCTTGAGGTGAGGTCGAGATGCAGTCATGTGGCAAGCACGTTCCCGCTGAGCTACTACACGCGTGCCTTCCTCAAAAGTCCAGCAGTCCGGGAAGCTCGTGAGCGGTATTGCAACCACTTCACCCAGATCGCACGTGAAAGGTTTAACATGCTGGGTCGACAAAAAAAGACGCGTCGTGCGTCTCCATTTCTCTAAGCGAGTTCCACAGCGTACTTGAGACACGTTGACCTGCAGCTGTCCGCACCGAGCGGCTGCGGTGTAACATCTGGCTTGCGTGCGATAAGAATAGCTACCTGCTTTCATCTGGCATGCAGTGTCTGTCCTCCCGTTCAGATATGCACAGCATATCGCCATAGACTCCGCCATTCACATGCCTCTGGCCCCTAACACATGCAGGCAGCGTTGCCAGAAAATGCCCATTGCGCCTTTGCAATTCCGATCTCAGCCATGTGCGCCTCTCATTTTGCACGCTTTCATCTTACGCATAAGCGATCGTTTTCATTACATTCATTATA